>PVJD01004393.1:0-137960 GCA_004026545.1 Mormoops blainvillei
GCCCTCAACCACACAGGTAAGCTCCCTTTCACGTTTATTTTAAGAAAGGTAAAGTTAATAAAATTAAACGTGAGCACGCAGTTCAGTTGCTCACAGGGGTTCACTCTCAGTGTTGCACTTCCTCCTGTCCCTCCCTGCGGTCGTGGCAGTCCCACTGGCTCAGAGCTCCACTTCCCTTTGGATTTCATAGCACCTGTGAGTGGGCACTTCCACTTGATTGTTTTGTTTATTTTAAATATCCTCTGAGTTAGCCTCTAGGTCGGAGCCACCTGCCTTGCTGCCTGAGTATTTCCTGAGTACTAGTTACTGTTTCTCTTCGGGATATTTTTACAGAATTGTGTGGGTTTCAGTGGTTTGCCTTAGTTTTATATTTTCCCCCATAAGCTCTCTATTTTGTGTGCATGCTTTTACAGAAGGAAGATTTTTCAGGACTGAGTGTATTGTTGTATAGCCTAAAGACCTGTGCCTCATTCGTGACAACTCATTTAGTATTTTAAAATAAAAATACCTGTTCATCATTAAAAAGCAAAGGAAGCAGAAGTATGGATAATTTTAAAGGTTTACCATAAACTTGTGTGTTTGTGTATGTGTGTGTGTAATGTGATTATAGAGAACATTTTATCATGAGACTTAGTTTCTTTACACAGTACAGGTTATTCTTATCCCCTGGTGTGAATGTGTCATATTTTTAAAACTATTTCTCTCTTAATTGCCACTTAGATTTTTTTTTTACTGTCAACAACCATTGCATTGAACTTCCTTATACATGTTATTTTGTAATAAGTGCTAAGATAGGATTGACTTTTAGAAGTAAGATTGTTGAATCTTGGGTTGTGCTCATTTAAAATTGGTAATGACTAACTGACCTTCATAAAGGATCTACTAATTTGTATTCCCATCCATAATGTTAAAGAGATTAATAGCTAGAAGTAATTTGCTAAACAGTTCATAGGTTTAGTCAACTGTAAATGTTTGTTTCTTTATAATTTAGTCTGAGGGCCTACTTGAAGATTGTTAGATCCAAAAATCTACCTTCAGAAGCATCGTTTACTTAAGAACTTAATAGTTATTTTCTTAGCTTTTTGATGTGAGGGTTAAGGAAGGCACAGGATGAGAATGCTGATTAAAATGTTAGGAATGGAGACGCAGTCAGTTTAAGTTTGAACATTTGTGAGTTTGAACATTTTGTGCTTTAAAATTAGTTTTTCCTTGTGTTTCTGTATGCAAAAGCCAAGATTTTTTCTCATTTTTGACTTTTTTTTGAGATATACATAGTACAGAGTTCTAAATTTATATAGGTTAGTAAATTTTTACAGACTGAACACATACACCCACTTATCAGCTTCTTGACAAATAGGACATTACTAGACTCTTGAATTCTTTCACATGACCCTATCCTGTCATGAACTTTCACAAAGGTAATTGTCCTGATTTACTCCACCATTGATTTATTTTGCCTGTATTTGAACAGTACACACCTGGAATCATGTAGTGTACGTCTTTCCTCAGTACTGTTTGTAAGGTATATCCATGTTTTTGCAAGAGATTTTACATTAGTCGTTTTCATTGTATAGTATTCCACTACATAAATAAGCACAATTAATTTACTCATTATGCTGTTGAATAGGAATTCGAGTAGTTCCCAGTTTGGGACTATTAGAAATGTTACTACTATCATTTTTTTTTTAATGCTGTATGGCAAGCATATGTAGACATTTCTTTTGCTTATGTATCTCCCAGAAATGATCATAGGTAGGCATTGATCTTGCTTTAGCAGAGACCGCCAGTTTCTTGTCTTCCCTTCTAAAGTGGGTAATACCAGCTGTCGCTGACAGTTCAGTTGCTGCACTTGCTTGACTGTATTTCATAATTTCTTGTTTTAGCTATTTTGATGGGCTTAGTTTTTATTTGCATTCCCTGCTTTCCCTAGTAACTGGCGACACAGGACACCTTTTAATATTTATTGATTGTTTTGATAAACTCATTTGTCAGGTACCTATTTAGAAGTTTATCTGTTTTTCTTTTGGATGTCATTCTTGTTCTTATTGTTTGTAGGAGAGATTTTGCATATTAGAGGTATTAAGTCCTTTTTTTATGTTTGACAGTTATTTTTTACCAGTCTGTGGGTTATCTTTTTACTCCCTAAATAGTACTGTGACGAACAAGTCTAATGTTAATATTTTTCAGTTTATCAAGTGTGTTCCAATATATCATTATGTAATTCCTTTTTCTTTAGTGGTTTTTGCATTTTCAGAAATCTTTGCTTACTCCAAGGTTTTGAAAGTACTCTCTCTATATTTTCCTAATACCCTTAATGTTTTACCTTTCACCTTTAGATCTATAATCCATCTGAATTGGTGCTTGTGTATGGCGTGAGGTAGGGGTCAAATTCATTTTTTCCCCCATGTGGATGTCTACTTGACTAAGCACTGTTAGTCTGTACCCACTGCATTTTCGTGTCATCTTTTCATAAATCAGGTTACTATGTATGGGATAGGTCTTTTTTTTTTACATTTGTCACTTTGTTTATCCTTACACCAGTATTGTATTTTCTTAATTTATAAAGCTTTATGATAGTTCTTAATATCTGTAATGTAATTTCTTCAGCTTTGAACCTTTAAATGGCTTGGGATAACCCCGGTATTTCCCTGCAAGTTTTAGAATATAAATTTGTTAGTTTTTCCAAGAAAACCTGCTGGGATTTTATGTGGACTATGAAGACCAAATTGAGAATTGCTATCTTGGAAATAATTGAATTTTCCAATTCACAAGCATAATACATTCCTTCATTTATTTAGATCTTTAAATTGTCTCAGTGAACAACACTGAAAGACTTAACACTATTGACTTCTAGATTTATAATACCAATCTGTAGTCATTAAGACAGTGTGGTATTAGCCCTGGCTGGGTAGCTCAGTTGGACTGTCATCCTGATACACCAAGGTTGCAGGTTTGATCCCTGGTCAGGGCACATACAAGAGTCAACCAGTGAATACATATATAGGTGGACAACAATCGATGTCTCTTTCTTTCTCTCTCCCTCTCTCTCCTCTTTCCTCTCTCTCTCTCTCAAAAAAAAAAAAAAAGAATTAAAAAAAGACAGTCTGGTATTGAGGCAAGTGTTTCTAAGTGGAAAGGACTAGAAAGTCTAAAGCCAGCATGATCAGAATTTGTTTTATTTTGTGTTTTAATTGACAGCTTCTTTAGAGTATAAGTAAGTTCCATCTTTGGTGTTACGTTACCAAGCATCTCTTTTGCCTTTCTCACAGGTGTGGACCGTGTTTAAGGATTGCCCCAGCATTCAGTACTATGAGTAATAAGTATCCGCAGGCCGTTTTCTTGGAAGTAGATGTACACCAGTGTCAGGTAAGGGAATAGAGTCCTTTTTAAAAAAATGTCATTTACAAATCGATTTGAATTTCAACATTAATATTTTCCTTTGTTTATCTTTTTATACATATAATATTTATTAATTTGAAAATAAGAAAATGGTATGTTGATGTGATCATTATAAATGCCATCATGGCTGCATTAGTTAAGAAGGATAATTCAGTTATTAATTGCTTCTTAGTTTGTTTATATTAATAACTTTCTGATCTAAAACTAATATTACGTTGTTTAATAGGTCACTTGGCAGTTCTGTGTGTTTTTACGTTTCTTTTCTTTGCAAATCTAGAATTAGATCTGCTGCTCCAGAGGCATTGGTTGGTTAGGGAGCTGTAGCAGAAAATTCTTGGTTATACGGGGAGGGGCAAAAGTGGTTTTACAGTTGTGAGTACTTGAGACAGTTTACTCTTCTATTATTATTTATTAATTGTATTATTTTCCGTACAAACAACCATACACATACTTTCGCCCCACCTGTAGTTTGATATGCATTGATCAGTTTTTAATGTTAACCTACAAAGCTGCGTGCTCATCAGAAACTTTTAGATGTTGGTTACTTCGATTGAACCACAGAGTGGTAGAGAGTGTCCTGATTACTTAGGGGGAATGGCTATGTGATAGTTCTGCATTTTCATATGTAGAAATATGGAGGAGTTACTCATTCCAATACTAACAATACAATCTTCAGCTCTAAGGGACAGGACTGTAGGTACTCTTTTTTGGGGGGCAGGGAGTGAAGCTTTGTTAGATTTCTGAGTGTGAAAAAGATTAGAATGCAATGTAGTATGTAGTTTATAGTTAGTAGTTGGGGGATTTGGTAAGCGTAAACCCTGTATTAACATTTATCATTTAGTACTTACGTTACGTACCACTGGACTGCAGTACTGGCTCTTATTTTAAATACCCACTGCCTCTAATCTGGAAGTGCTGCCCCTGGAGCTGTGCTCTCCTCTGGCTACATGTTTTTCTTGTTTCTCTGTACTTTTTTATCATGGATACTAGAAAATTTTAAATTACATAGACGTATAGTTCCCATTTTCTTTTGTACAACAGTGTCCAAAAGGTCTTTTTTTAAGAGTCTTAGAGAAGACATCTTTATGTGTAAACTTCCAGCTTTTTTCTTTAAACGATACAGCGGTTACCTGTTTTGTAGTATTTGAATATGTAAGGTGACACATTTACTTTACTATTTCCTTTATAAATTCTCATGAATCAGTGCTTATGAGCTAATTCCTATTTACTAGTTAATCTTGTAATAATTGCGGAGTTGGAGCAGAATTTAAAAAGATAGCTATTGTAGTATGTTTGATGGGAGATCAGTATGAGAGACTGGATAAGGATTGCAGTGCAGAGTGTGTTACCATATTTTCATGGTCAGATGGGCTTCTGTTTTTCACATGTGTATTTTTTTGTAGCACCAGTGGTTTCTGTTGACATATCAGTATCCATTTGGGCAACAGTGTGTACTTATGAGAGAGCTATCTAGTATTGTAAAGCAGTTTCTGTATGGGACGCTAATTGTTCTACTTGATGAAGTATTTAACACTAAAACTGATAAAAATACGGGGCTGTTCTTCATTGTGGATGTAAAGCTAATAATATGATATAGTTGTTCCTCGAATGGTAATGTAGTTTAAAAAATAGGCCTGCTTTTTTAAAAGTAGCAATTATGAATAAATTATTTTACATGTCTTTAGTCCATGCTTGTGATATTTAACTTCCATACACATAGACATTGAAAATTCAGTGGCTTAAGATTAGTTTTAATTCATAATGCTATCTAATTTGTCAATTCTAGGGAACAGCTGCCACCAACAATATATCAGCAACACCTACATTTTTGTTTTTTCGAAACAAAGTAAGAATTGATCAATATCAAGGAGCAGATGCTGTGGGATTAGAAGAAAAAATCAAGCAGCACTTAGAAAATGACCCTGGAAGCAATGAGGACACAGATATTCCAAAAGGCTATGTATGTAGACTTGAAAGTAAAAACATGATATGTCTTCCATTTGCCATTATTTCATTAAAGTGAAATTGACTATGTTTTCATGTTTTGTCTTATACTAGTTTGGAATACTTTTAAATAAGAACTTTAAAAGTAAATTCACTGGCTGACTATTGGGATTGGGGTCCCCGTGTATGTATTACAGCCTTAGCCCCCATTATAAACTATTTTCCTGAATTTCTCCTGCTAATTTTTTTTGTCACTTTTTAAAACAGTCTGCTTCCTGAACTATTTTGATAGCCATTTTAAGACTTTTAAAAATACATTTTGCCCCCCAAAAGTAATGTGCTAGTTATTGATTTAGTTTTAGAACCAGATGTGATTGGAGTGTTGGATGTATTTTTCTAGTTTTAAGAGTAAGTTATTATTCTAAATAATAACTTGAAACTTAAGAACTTAAAAAATTTTGAAAACTAGTATGAATAGATATAATACAATATCTTTATATTTGAGAGTTATTCAGGAAGTTTAGAAGTAGCATTTTGTGGTGACTTTTGTTTATGCAAACTGATAAAGTTATTGTATTAGAAGATCAAAAAATGATTTAAAAAAAAGAAATGTCACCTCAATTTAAAACTAGTATATGCAGCATGTGTATCGAGTACATGAAAGTAGATCTGTGTCATGGGGCTACATACAGGTCCTTTCTCTAAGTCCCTTAAATTCATGCTGAAAAAGAGAATTTGTAGTCAGGAAAATATGAGAGATTCTTGGTGTTGGTGGGCGTTGGTGGGTGTGGTGGGGTTCTGTCTTCAGAAAGTGATTATCGTGTGGTACTGACAGTTATTTTTAGTTGGGGAAGTACAATTAATATTTATTTAAAATAGAACTGTTATGTATTGAATAATAACTTGAAATTTGTAAAATACAGTTAGAAAGTATAAACATGTTGTGCAAGGGTTGTGACACCTTTTGGAAAATTTTGGAAATCATTTGACTTATAAACTTTGTATTTTTTTTTCTTTATTACTGAGGGTGTTTGCATGAAAACACCTTATGAACACAGCAGTCCTGCTTCTTAGCTACAGGGATACTTCTTTATGCATCAGCTAAGTATGATATCAGTGTTTTGGCCTCAGGTAGGAAAATAAGCAGGAAAAAATAAAGTTTTAAGAAATAAAAACATTTGTTTTCATACAAATGTTATGAATACAATGTGAAAACTATTAAAACATTTTTGTTTTTTTCCAATCTGGTGTCAACCAAGACATTAAAAGTTTTGAACTATTTACATCTTAATAGGGTTATTAAATACTTAATACTGGTAATGTTTTCCCAAAAAACATTGTTCCCACAATACAGATGGAAACTTAATGGGAGCAAGAGACACTGAATGAAAATCTGTCTTAGTAGATTTAAATATAAATAAGCGTTACAAAAATGTATTGATAGTTTTTAAATAAAATTTTTGGTTTTTGGAATAAAGACTTTTAGTCATATTTTAGTACTAAGAGGTTGTACAGTTATTTATTTTATACATACTATAGTTTTGGAACTCAAATTTAACTGGAGCCAGAATAAGATAAATACATATATGTATCTCTTTTACGGAGGTTTGAGATATGGCAAAAGATATTCAAAAGATTAAGAATCATAATAGAATCTTATTCAAAAGTTAGAGAGTGTTTTTGTAGGAATAATATTTAATTTTTAAAAATGTTTATTGAAGTTACGAAAATTTAAAACATATATTTTCTCTCCCATAATTTGCTAAGAGTAGAGTATAGATTCAAATAGCTCCCCTCATGCCCTCTTAAGTCAAGTTGTCTTCTCCCAGAGTCGGAATGTGGGGCAGCCTGGAGATGAGCTTGCATTTGAATGTGTTCTGAGTCTTGAGGCTTGTTAGTATATTGTTTTGACCTCAGAACTAAGTTTTGGTCTACAAATATGTCATCATTTATCAAAATCAAATCAGACATTAAATTACCCTAATTTGTGCAGTAAGTAGATCTTTCTTTAACCAAAATCTTGAAGAGTGGAAAGGTTCTTGTAACTTTCTGTGTATCTCGCATTGGATTTCCCCTCTCTGTGCACAAAACTGAAATTTATTAAAAAGAAACAGTTGACAATAGTACTACAAACGTATATATCGTCACCTATGTTCATTGGCTCTAAATACTGTGCTCCATGCTGGCATCCATCTATTTTCAACATCTGCAAAAGCATTTAGAGTGAATTACAGATATCATGACGGTTCACCTCTTGGTATTTCAGCATGTAGCTCCTGAGAACAAGAACGTTTTTCTACATAACCGTGATACCATTATCACTACTAAGAAATTTAACATTGCTGCAGTATCTCTAATGTACAGCCTACATTCAAATTTCCTTAATTATCTTCAAAACGTACTTTATAGCTGTTTTCCTCTGTGTAGGATCAAATCAAGGATCATGCATTGCATTTAAGTTATTCTCTCTAGTATTCTTTAGTATAGAAACTTCTCTGGGCCTTTTTTAAAGTTTAAACCAGCACCAGTCTAATATAGTAGCCACTAGGCACAAGTGGCTATTGAGCATTTGTTACATGACTAGCGCAGCTGAGGAATTGAATTTTTTATTTTATCTACTTTTAATTAATTTAATTTGAAATTGCCACATGTGGCTAATGGCTATCTTACTGTACAGGACAGGCCTGTAATACCATCTGACTTATAGACTGTCCTACAATCTGAATTGATTTGATTGTTTCTCATAACTCTTTCCTCATTACTGGCAAATTGTTACACAGATAGGTGATAATTATTTCCCACTTAGTATTGTCAGAATATGTCATTTGGAAGTTGTGTCAAATATACAATGACAATTTGTTCCAAGTAGACAAAGCACTTTAATGCAGCTACTTGAATTGTAATACTTGTTTTGTGTGCCCATGATACATAAATCTAAAACTGATTGAAAATAATTCATCTCTTTAGTTTATTGTCATCATTAAGGTTTTGGAAGTATGACTACAATGTTGTCTTCGTGCCTGGGTTCTTAATTTGAGATATAGTGTTGAAGCCGCACATTGGTAGGATGGAAAACAAGAATTTAAAAGATTTTTTTTAAATTACCCTTTCAAGGAAGACATTTGTAAAGTTCACCATAATTCTCCAACAGTAGAACTGCTCTGTGGTGCTCTTTTTTTCCTTCCCCCTTTTTTGGAGATGGCTACAAAATATTATACTGAGTAATATATTTAACATTTCACATAATATAACATTTAATGTGATACAAAATAACATTTGGCTTTGAAAACATTTCGGCTTCCACATGAGTAATTAGGTCTGTTCTAATGGATTATCATCATACTGATAATTATTTGAAATGTAAAAAAGTTTCCTTTAGTGTTTTTTTTTTAATTGTTCTAGTACAGTTGTCTCCATTTTCTCGCCTCCACTTTCCCCTACCCACCCACCCCCTCCTTTAGTCTTTCAGAACTGTTTATACATGCTCTAGTATCTTTGGATGAAAACAATATAATAAAGACTGATAGGTGAACTTTGAACTCACCATCTGTACTACTTGGTGAACTTTAAAAATTGCCCTAGTTTAGTAGATGAAATGGGATACTTATCTAGGGAAATAAAGTTTATCAAAATCAGCTCTACTAGAATAAACAGTAAAAGAGCTGTTCCATAAAGGCTAAGATGGCTTCACCGGGGAACTCTACCAAATCTTAAGACCATATAAAGAGGGAAAAAAACTTTCAGATTTCTTTTTGAAGTATATATGATATTGATCCAGAATCTGACACCGCACCAAAACAGGCAGTTACTGACCAGTTCCAGTTAGGAATATTGTTGTAAAAAAATTGTAAATAAAATATTAGTACACAAAATCCAGCAATCCAGAGTAGAAAAATTATGATCTCATAATATATAGAAAAGCTGTTTCACAAAATTTATTACCCATTTGTTATAAAGAATTCAATAAAATTATCTTAATGGGGAACCACTAAAGGTATTCCCACGGAAGCCAGAAACAAGGCAAGGATGACCACTGTTACCACAACTCTTGGCCCGTTGTGTTGGAAGTATAGAAATATTAGCTAACACATATACAGGAATATGTTAAATGATACTACCACAGGGGAACAATGGCAAAATTCAGGATATTAGAAGTCTGTAAGCTGAGTGACTAGAATAAGGGATTTAAGAGATATGTTAACCAGGTACAGTCTTTGTACTTTTTTTGATCCTTACAGTCTGAGTCTAACAATTCAACTAAAACATTTGTGAGACAATTGAGAAAACTTAAACACTGATATTTGATGGTACTGTTTTTTAACAGTATTTTTTTTAGTTGTGATAGTGATATTGAAGATTTTTAAAAATGAGTCCTTATCATTAGAAACATTATACACCCTGAAATGTTTATAAATGAAATGAAAAAAATCTAGTACTTACTTGAAAATAACTGGGAGTGATTGAGGACTGGTTGCAGGGTAAGGATGAAGTAACAGTGGGCATGAATTAATATTTATTGTAGCTGGGAGGTGGGTACATGGAGTGCACTCTATTCTGTTTATGTGTTTGAAATTTTCATAGTAAAAAAGTTTTAAATCCTTATTTGATAGCCATATAGTCATTTTTAATCTAAGCTCTTCATGGATATAGGTTTAAAGAATCCATGGCCACTAGAGGAGGGAGGTGGACTTTCTTTGGATCTTACAGATACTTTAATTTGCATATTTTCCACTGTAAAATACCGATATTTAAAAAAAAATTAGTATTTTATAATCTTAGTGTTAAAGGCTTGGTTTCTGATACCTTATCAAGTGGACTAAGCCTAGATTTGGCTTTAATAATTAGTGGTAAATCTGCGTTAGAAGTTCAGATGAAAAGATTATTATTATTAAAGTTTTATAACTATTTTAAAAGAGACATTTTCTCTAAAACTGCCTAATCTAGAGCAAATCACACATTTAAGTTTTTCACTAAAATTTTTATACTAAATCCAAAAGCTTTGCCTAAAGTCTTGACTTAATTTTTTCAGATGGATTTAATGCCTTTTATTAACAAAGCTGGCTGTGAGTGTCTTAATGAGAGTGACGAGCATGGATTTGACAACTGTTTACGAAAAGACACGACCTTCCTGGAATCTGATTGTGATGAACAGGTAACTGAGTGCCTGGGCCAAGGCTGTAGGGACCATCAGTATGCCTGCCCTTGTTTCCTTCTCATGTTTCTCTCTCACAGTTTGATGTCTCTCCTTCCTTTATGACCCCTGTCCCTTTCCTTTTTAAGATTTTGATTTTCTTTGACCCCTGTCCGTTGACTGTGCAAAGCCACCTTTTTCTCTGTTCCGTGCGAGCTGCCAGGCGCTCTGGGATAGTTGCAGAACTCTTGGGTTGACCCCACTGCTAAGTTGAACTTTCACCACTCTTTAGTCCTTTTGTTCATTCTCGACCTTCTTGCATACACTTTAGTCACATAAAATGAGCACTCCCTGTATGTCTAGCCCTCCCTCCCAGATGCACACCTGTACTGTGGTTCCCTGCCTTACTGTCGCAGAGGGAGTAAGCCGTCTTTCATCTCGACTTATTTTCTTTCATTTACTTTCTGTTCCACTGACTCTGCTTTGTGCCTATTCAAGTGCATCTTCTACATGTTTGCAAAAGCTATATATGTTTTTAAATAGAAGTCTGATCGTGCTTCTTTCTTAAGAGTTAAAGGATTCTTCACTGACTTCAGGAAGACGGTGTCAGATTCCTGCTGACTTGATCTGCATCTAGCTTTCACTCTCACCTCCCTTTCACCTGTGGTTCAGATCCCTAAGCATGCCATGCTTATTCTTTGTGACACTATTACAGGTTAAATATAGAAAGTACTTACATAACCAAAGAAAAAGTTTTTTCTTAGGCAGACATACCATAATGATTCTAAAACCATAAGTCTAAACCCCATTATTTTTACTCCAACCAGAGCTACCTTACTGTATAGTTTTGAGAATATTTTTCACACTGCGTTCCTACTAAATGGAGGTCTGAATGTAATCTGATGGTGCATATCAGCAGGACTGGCCACAGCTTTCCTGAAATCTTCCCTCCAGGGCAGTCTTCCTCCCAGAGTGGAAGCATAGGTACCTACGTCAGACAGTTTTGACTGGGAAGAAGATTAAGCAAATGAGTCAGTTTCTAAGAGAAAGGCATTGCAGTGTTGTTTCGTGCCTGTTTTCCTTGTGTAGCCTTCAAGTTCATTTGGTCAAATAAGCTAAGGATGGGGAGGTGGGGTGGGGTTGGAGGTGACTATAGAGCTTTAAGAATCCTCTTTTGAGTTTCAGATCACACACGGTCCATTTGAGGACTAGTCTCTCCATATAAGCTGTGCATTGTCTCTGAATTGTCAAGTGATATGGGTACCTGCTTGACAAATAAACCATCCTGAAAAATGTTAAGCTTACATGCTAACATAAATAGCTTAAACTTTATTTTAATTTCAGAATTCTGTTTGAATTTTTAGAGAACAGATTGCTTATCATTTATAGGTCACAAGACCTATGGTTCTTATGCATAATTATAACGAATTATTCCATTAAATTTTTTGTTGTCATTCCCTTATATGAATAATATATGATTGTAGTTTTCAAATGTCGGTCTAATCAGGTTACTTTCAACTTACTGACTCTGCATATCGCGTTGAGATGATTTAAAATTTTTTGTCTCTGAATTAATTCTACTTAGTAGTTATGTGTATTCAAAGTGTTCAAGAGCCCTTTTAAAATTAAACTATTATTTTCTTAACAGCTGCTTATTACTGTGGCATTCAATCAACCTGTTAAGCTTTATTCAATGAAATTTCAAGGGCCAGATAATGGTAAGAAATGGATAGTTTTTCTCTAAACTGTCTTTCTGTTCTGTACACCTGTTAGCAGGCCTACTTTTCTTTATTAAGCAGAGGTAAATATTTCTTGTTTTGGGGGTGAAATTGTTTTTGCAACAAAGCGAGGATATAAATGAATGGGCAAATAAAGTGAGGTTTATTTCTAAAGCTTTTAATTTTAGAATTTAAGTTTCCTCTTAGCCTGAAAGCAAGTGAACCCTTTCTTTCAATTATTACTCTAAAACTCTAGGCTTGAAACAGCCATTTTTTAGGATCAGAACTGGGAGATATTTATTTCAGACTGTTACAGATGATAAAACTTAAGGCTTGTGTCATATTAATAGATTAATATTCTTTATGCATATGGTGCCGTAAAAATGATTGTACAGAATTGGCATTTCTCTTTTTATGAAATAAAGACTTTTACTCACTCACCTCCTCTTTTTTTTTTTCCCCGTTTTTCAGTTGAGGTTTTTTTTGGGTGGGGCAAGTGGGCTGGAGTGGGAGGAGGGTGGAGAGAGTAGGGACTAGATGTTTTTTTGGTTCTGTTTTTTAATGGATTGGAAGAAATAGCCAACACCCTGTTTATCAGAGAGCATTTCCTTCTCATTTGTTATTCTGAACTTTTATGTATTAATGAATTTTCATTAATGACTCCATGTCTTTATTCTGGAAATACAAAGTATTTGTAAAAACAAGTACTATAGAAATGCACATTTAAGCAATGTGAATATTTTAGGATTCTTTAATCAGAAAGCATGGATCTTAGATTGTACCCTGAAGTTAAAGGGACTAAGATGCTCTGTAAATGTGATCTTACCACTAAGCACATCTTAATTCCTAAGGTGAAATTTGGCAATTTGTATTTTTAACCTCCCTTTGGCTAGTGGTGTCACCGATAATGCTTTCCTCCTAAGTAACAGCATGTCCCAATTGTGGGCAGTGGTGAGACCCAGCTCAGATGATGCTCTTCTGTGAAATGCGTGTACCTGCATTGCCTGCCGGGCTCCTTGCTGCTTTCCTGTACACGTTCCTCACTAGGAGCATTGCACTTGCATAGCACACCTTCTGTAGTCGAGGGCAAGAACTCTTGAGTACGTGCACGTGTGTGCACACACATGCATATGTTTTAATCTAGAATTCCTAGAGTGTAGTGCTAGCAGGCCAAGATGTGGCTGTGAAAACACTCAGGCTTTCTTAGAGTTCCTAAAGATGTACGTAGGTATGTGTGTATGTGTGTCCGTTTGTATAGTATGAATGTAATAATAAAGAGAAGACAATATTATATGTTCGGTTTATAGCATTTTATTTTATTCTACCATTTTATAGGTCAGGGTCCTAAATATGTAAAAATTTTTATCAATCTACCCCGATCTATGGATTTTGAAGAAGCGGAAAGAAGTGAACCAACTCAAGCTCTGGAACTAACAGAGGAAGATATTAAAGAAGATAGCATTATTCCGCTTCGCTACGTTAAGTTTCAGAATGTTAACAGTGTAACTGTAAGTAGCATTTCATTAAGGTATATTTAATGGGTTTGTGGATGACACTTTATGCCATATTTAGTGATTCTAAATGATCCTTTAAGGTAGTTATTTGTCCTCTTGGTTTGAAGTAGTAGCGGTGTATAATTGGATTTTCTTCTTAATTTACCTATGGTCCTAAGGGGAAGGACAGGTTGATTTTTCTTTGCTTTTTTTTTTAATTTGTGGATTTGTCAGTTTACTTATTTGGTAATATATTTGGCAACTGTTGTTAATACTTTATTTTAGAACATTTACACTTAAACTGAAGATATTCATGCTTTATTAGTCATGCCTGGCAATGAGTGATACATTTGTAAAATTCAGTGCAGTTTTCTAGAGTACTGGGTTTTTAATAATGTGGTCATGATCTCAGTAAAAGTGACTTTGAAAAGATAATTTTATGTTAATTTACATTAAGAAGTTTGCTGCTTCTTAGCAGTTATGAAGTACTTTTGTGAATTTTGGTATTGAAACCCAGCATATGCTCTCCACCCCCCGCCCAGTCCTTCAGAGGAGGGGACAGGACGCTTGGGATAGGGTCTAGACAAAGAAGTGGCAGTCAGCATGGTCACTGAGAACAAGTCATGGCAAACTAATGTGATTTCTTTTAATGGGATGATTCTGGTTTTTCTAAATTCGAAGATTGCTATAGCATGTGTTCATAATAACACCTTTTGCTTTAGTGAATGATGGGAGGAAGGCAATTATTTATTGGAAAAGCTCTCCCAATTTAGAGATCCTGTTGTAATCTCCTGTCATTAGAATCATAAACCATAGTTAGCTTGTGATAGGCTCAAGTTTTTATGTGCTGTGTCCTCTTTTAATCAAAATTTCATTTAAGACACGGGAAGCGTGTCTCATTTTTTTGGGTGGTAAAATTGAAATTGAAATGACAGTTTTGATCAGAAAGTCTAATTAAAGTAAGTGGATAAATTTTAAAAGCACATATAAAAACTGTTGTGCTTAGATTCAAAAAGCATTACAAATCAAGAAATGGAGAGCTGGTTTAATAGTGTACTAATTATAGACTTTGAGTTTTTAATTGATCAGTTCAGCTTGAGATGAATCTATGGTTGCCTATACAAACAACAAAAACTGATTGATGTGTGCCACCTGAGAATGAAAGAAGTATGTTGACCAAATCAAAATGGAGGGAGTATTATTTAGTAGACAGCATGTAGAGTGTTGTGTTCTAAAATGTGGAGTGAATTATAAAGTAAATCTAATATACTGGAAAAAACTCCTGTCTCCTAACATGCTGGGGCTGGGCGAGGTTTAAATAGGATAAATAGTCAAGTTTAACAAAGTACAGGGTCTGGCAGAAGCAATACCCGCTTGAGTGTGCTTGGTAGGGTAATAATATGAGTATAATAATTTATAGTTTTAATTTGAACATTTCACCTAAAATGTCATACGGTTTGCTTGAGTGTGATATTGTTATGCTACAGAATTACATGCTTATGATATTGTAATTAAAAAGGGGCCTTATTTGTGCTCTACCCTCTATGAGCATAGTGTAGTTTTATGAGCTGGTTTCCAGTACTGTTTTTTCTTTTACTGTTCTAGGAAATTGAATGAATATCAGAAAGAATATAACTGCAGAAATATTCCTCAGTGAAAAACTATACTTTTTATAAGATTTCAATAGCACCCTGCTAATTGTAATGTGAATTTCATATTCTTTAAACATTTCATTTTAAAGAAGTTAATTATGACCCCTCCACGCCATCACACTGAATTGTTAAGAGCTTATGTATATGGGTGTTTGGCCGTGGCATCCCTGGCACAGATGAGAATAGCAGGGCAAACAGTGGAATTAATAGTCCTGTAGGAGTGCTAGTCTAAATGTAATTCGGATTAATCCTTACAAAGAGTGGAAGGTTCAATATGTTTATTAGTAATCTAAGGAAGTCTGCTAAACTGAAAGCATTTTTATGAAAGAAACTATTGTAATCAATACTGTAAAAATTATTGTTATTTTTTGGTAGATATTTGTTCAGTCCAATCAAGGTGAAGAAGAAACCACAAGAATTTCATATTTTACTTTCATTGGTACTCCAGTCCAGGCAACAAATATGAATGACTTCAAACGAGTAAGTTTGTTGAAATATTTAGGGGAATGTTAAAGAAATTATTTTATAAATATCAGAATCCTGTAAGGTTAAACTAGAATAGTAAGTTCTCCTAATCACATTTTTAGATATCTGACTAAAAGAAATCTCTAATAAAAATGATAAGTCCTACTGATGCAGTGTATATTCATAAATGACATCTTATTAAAAGGGTAAAATAATGGGTTATAGAAAGTAGTTAGGAGTAATGGAAAAATAGTAAGTGAAATCATTATTATTAGTGAGCTTTTAAGAACTATTGATATTAAGATTCAGATTATCATTTCTGATGAAAATATATAAAATGACAATTTTAATAAAAAAACAGTGGACTCAGTTTTACTGCACTGAGATGCTAACTTTCAAACTATGTGCTGAAAGAGCAAATTTCAGCAAATAACTTTTTAGTGAGCAGATATTCGTATATACATATATATGAGTAGATATATGTAAATAAATACTCTGAGATTTGCAAAGAATTTATAAGGTACATGGGACCCTTAGGAATGAGAACATTTGTATATTCATGGAGTTACTTCTAATTGGTAACAGTTCCTTAGGGTGACTCTTAAAATACACAACTGCAGATCATAAAATTACCTCCCAGAGCTTTATCAGCACAGAGCCCCAGAGCTGTGCTCAGGTCAGTGGGGCTGCAGCACAGGAGGCGCGGTTCTCGGCACGATCCTGGCGGCTGCCCCGACAGGCGGTCTAGAACTTGAGAGGATTGTAAAAGGAAGAGTTTCCCTAGGACTGGCACTGCTTAGAGGAAGAGGCGCTCAAACTCTTAACAGTTTGACTCCCGTTTGGGGCATTGGAGCCATAGAACATGCTGAGAACTTTCATTCTTTTTGATGGTATCCACAGATCTAATTTTAATTCAGTTACAAAAAAATTCACAAAATTATGTGGTATTAGATGATCTTATAAAATTGTATTGTTTTTACAAAGTTGATAACCTTGATTATAGATGTTTTAACCAGTCATTTTACAAGTATCATCTTCCTGTCTCATTGTGTAAATTACCTTTTGGGAGCTGTAGGAACAATCATGTACTTAGATCTGTCATGTTGAATGTTTGACATATGTATAATGACAGGTCAGGAGAAGCAGAGATTAAACATCTACGTTTTTATGATGTGAAATATGCTGTACTGGGAAAATGTGTGAGCGACAAAGACATGTTGGCTGCCTGCTTTGTTACTTTGCCGGCTTGAATTAAATACTGTTGGATTTAGCTTTAACTGTTCTTAACTGTTTCTTGCGTAGTTCCTTTTTAGCTGAATACTTTCATAAGATCTGTTACTCTAAGTCCTGTTATTTTCTCATACCATTAACTCGGCTCTGGTTTCCTGCTTCTCACCTTAGCTTATGCTGTTGGATTTCCATTTTTTTCTCTAAGTAATCACTACTTTATCTTATCTTCTTACCAACCTGCTATTCGTTAGTTTTTCTAATGTGAGTAACAGTTGTCCACCCCAGACTATCTTCACTTCTTTGTTGGTAACATTCCCCATCCACCTCTTCTAGACTAGTTTTTCTCTTTTTTGACTGCCAAACTACCTTTTTGTGGATTGTCTTTAGGAAAGCAAAGGTGTTAGACTATTCTTGCTTGAAAGTATCTGTGCTTGTTGGTGTTCATTGAATTAAATACTTTTTTACCTTATTTAAAATTACTATCAAGCAGTAGTTGTCAAACTTTTTGGACTCAGGACCTTTTATACTATTAAAAATTCTCGAGGACCAAAAAGAGCTTTTGTTTCTGTGGTTCTGCTTATCTAACATTTGCCATTTAAGAAATTAAAACTTAGAAATTTAAAAACTACTTACTTACAAATAATAAACTCATTGTATGTTAACACAAATATTTTAAATTGTGTATACTGTATTTTGCCATATATAATACACACTTTTTTGCCGAATTTTTTGAGGGAAGACTAAGGCTGCTCATTATACGTGGGCAGTACTAATTTCATTATCTGTATAAATGTTTTTAATTCTTTTATTTATGCTTATGAGTTAAAAGTGTAACTGTAGAAAGCAATAATGATTCTGTATGCAAAATAATACCCTTGAATATTATAATCAGTTTTGTTTCTAAATATAAATAAATAAATAAATTAAATTAAATTAATTAAAAATAAAAATGAAAGATTTTTTTTTTCCCTGAAAGTGTGGGCCAAAAGCATAGGTGCACATTATACATAGCAAAATACAGTATTTTCCAAAACAAAAACCAGCTTCATGAGAAGTTCAGTGTTTTATACTTTTACAGATTTCTTTACTTTTTAGCTTAAATTCTCTTATTCTCATGTATTCAGTCAGTCAGTTTTGCTATCACAGGTTATGTCACCTCTCAAAAACTCTATTGTACACTTGTGAGGCAATGACAGTTAAAAAGACAAATAACAATTTAGCATTATTATGAAAATAGTTTTTAACTTGAAGCTTTCCGAAAGGGCTTCAGGGACCTCCTCCTCGAGCCTGGAGCACATTGAGAACTGCTGCGAGGAAAACTTAACAGTGGAACGAATGTGGACTCCTTTCTTGGTGTTCTGGACCTCTTTGTCTCCTGCTTTTAATGTTTGATACATTTTAATGGGTTGAATGGTTTTCTTACATAATATTAATATTATATTACATTTCCTCTTAATAACTTCTGAATGAGATTTGTTCAGCCTGTGTAATTTGTTGTTCTGTAGGGTTATTTCTCAGAAGTAAGCTAATTTCTTTTTTTATATGTATTATGGTAAGTCGG
This sequence comes from Mormoops blainvillei, assembly GCA_004026545.1. Lineage (NCBI taxonomy): Eukaryota > Metazoa > Chordata > Mammalia > Chiroptera > Mormoopidae > Mormoops > Mormoops blainvillei. Next base: position 18,594 of record PVJD01004393.1, read on the forward strand.
CAACCTTAGTGTAGGAAAATGACAATAAAATTAGTGTATTTTTAACTGAAATTGGCCAGTTGGTCCTTGTATAGAGTTGCCTATTAAAAATTGAGTGTGGTCTTTGTTGTCTTTGTAGTCCTGTTTACATAGATCCCTGTCTACAGTGAGTTTACATTCTTGAAGAATAATACGTAAACATCTGGAAAGTTAATCAAGTGAATCAAAGTTTAGCTCAAGCTTCTCTTCCTCCCATACTTTCCAGTCCAGTGTTATTCCTTTTTTCACAACAATGCTGGGAAAGTATGAGAATGTTTTGTGAAGGAAGAGCATCTTGAATTTAACTCAAGGGGCAGAAATGGATGGAGGAGAAAAGATAGCGGTGGCACTCCGGGTAGAATGGGAAATAGGGACTTCCCAGGCAGGGCGGGTCAGGTGAGGCCCTTCTTTCCCTTATTTAGTTGCTCTCAATTTCAAAGGGGTTGCGTGTAGTAATTAGAATTTAAAATTTCAAAATAGATTTGGTACATATTTTATCAGCACAGAGAAGAAAATTTTGATACCTCTGTATAGTAAACATATAAAATGTTTAATGAATGATGAAATAGGATTATTTAGCATTTTCAGTTTACATTTTTATGTTGTGTGAGTTCTAGATAATTTTAGTTTTCAGAATGTCAGCGACCTTACATTGCAGAGATGACAGAAGCTAAGGTGACATTAATGAATCTTGGATGTGGATAGAAATCTTAGACCTCCTTGCATGCTCTTGGCACTGTATATGGTTATACGTTTCAGGTTTGGTAGGCTAGGAAACACCTTCTGTTTGTCTGGTTTTGGCTCGTACAGGCATGGGGCACAGGTGATACACATTTAAACCATTTACTGTTGTAAGTAGATCCTTTGTGTTGCAGCATGAAAAGCTTGCCATCTTAATTGGAAGTAGATGTTTTCTTTGCTAAAATATGCTCTGTACATGGATTGCTTTATTTTAATACAAAAGTAATATAAGATAAGTACAAAAATGAGCAACATTGAAGGGGCTTCTGCTTCTTAGGGAATGAAGTGCATGTAAAAAGCAGAGCAGATTCTCTATCACTGTAATAAAAATAGACTTCTAAACTGGCCATTCACCGTACCAGCTATTTTTGTAACATTTCTGTCTGTTTATTTTTCAGCTTTTTTAATCCAACTCAAATGAACTAAAACCAGAAGATTTTAAAAAATGAAGTAATATAAAGATTGACCTTATCTCACTCTACTCCCCTCCTTGCTTCTCTGCTCATCTTGCACCTGTCTGCTCTCACCCTTCCCATGTTCTCATCATTGCTGGTGCAAGATCTCTACAGCTTCTGTCATCTGGATCAGCCTTGCTGTTACCTAGGTTTCCTCAGCCATCTCTTTCTTCAGATCTCACTCCAGTCGTGTTTCTCAACCGGCTTTTGATTTTGTTTTCGTTTTTGTTTTGGGCTTTTGGGCTTGCAGCTAGGTGCTTTAATTTCATTCCCATACTGTGTTGCTCCTTGACATTTTTAGAAAAACTTTCTCCTGTCTCATATTTAATTTTGTACTACCTTTTGAGAAATAACATTGCAATAAAGTTGACATTGTGGTAAATGGTTTCAGATTTAACTGGTCGTTGGGTAATGTTTTAATTGAATCTGAAGTTTAAATATTATTTTTTAGGAACTATAGAATCATTTTGGAAACCAAAAATATAAACCGTTTCATCGGGTTCTTTTATACTAGTAGTAGTATAATATATCAGTTGAGAGGTGTGGATTTTTTTTCTCATTGGAACTGTAGCCCAGGAGTCATTTTGCTTACTGATTATGGGTGTGTCCTGTGCTTTGCCCACCCAAGTGACCTCAAGGCCAGTTGAAAGACTTGTGGACTGAATGTTAGGCTGGTTTAAAATATTAATATAAAAGAAAAATGGACTCTTTACTGAAGAAATATTTTTGACATTAATTTTGATGTACCTAGATTTTTGTTTGTCTGAGATGTTAATATAAAAACCTAAAATGAATAAAAGAGCTTTATGTTTGGGGTGAGAAAATCCATATTGGAATGTTAAATTTCTTCTTTTTTACAGAGAATACACATTGGCAAGTTGAGAGCTATCAGCCTGTAAAACAGTATGCAGATTTGTGTCTTCTACTGTATCACATCTGCTAAAATTTTAATTTTTAATATTCTTTTTGTTTTCTTTTGCTTAATCTAATAGCTCTGTGTTTTGCCTGTTCCCAAGTGATACAATGATCAATAATGCTTTCAGTGTTTACCTGCTTGAATTTATTTGTGATACAAATGGTTCCATTGCCCTTTTTTAAAGAAGATTCCTTATGGCCATTAAAACCTGCATTTCTTATTCTCATCCACATACTCTTTTCTGAGACTCGCTCTCTGTTTAGCATCTTTCTGGCTTTTTGGACTTTCTAACACATGGTTTACTTGGATTAGTGAAGAGTTCTTTTAAAGTAATGAAAGCGATTTTACTTGAGGTGGGGAAAACACTAATTCTAGCATTATGTGATTGGACATTCAGTGCAAGGGGTTTTGTTATCTTCTCTCATGAAAGACATCGACCCAGCTATGTTTTATTTTAGGGCAGACATGTACTGAAGACCTTTTTGAGTTTTGTTTGATTCAGACACTGTCATTTGGAAAAGAATCAATTTAAAATATGAAATTTACATTTATAAATGTATATAGACATTTTTCTATACAAACATATTATAGCCAATAGCTTGCAAGTAGATTTCTTTTGAGGCATTTCTGCTGAGATACATTATTTAATAGTAAACTTTAGATCTGAACTAAATTATTCAGTTAGAACATAGTTTTAGAAGTCTCCCACAGAAATTTATTCTTTATATTTTTATGCTGCCACATTTATAGCAACTAGGACATTTTAAAAACCTTCTAATCAACAATTTTTCTAATCATTTGACAGAAGATTTATTTTTTGTATTTTTTATGGCACATTTATAGAAACCAAGGTTTCTTAAAAATAGAAACTAGGGAAAATTAGTCATTTTTTAATATTTCTATTACATGCCTACATATTGAGAGAAACATCTAGAAACCTGTCATCTTGGACATGAAGACATAAACTTAGCATACTCTTTTAATTCTAGATTGTGTTTGACATTTGATTTCTGATTTCCTAAAAATAGTATGCCAGATATGTTTCACTCATATAGCATCATCTTTTTATTAACTTCTCTAAACTGTCAATCTTGTTTTGAAAAATTGCATTACTTTTTCTTAAAACAGTGTGGGAAACCAAAAATAGCCTGCACGTGGCGTATTTCTAATTCCTTAAGGCTGGACGGGGAGGGTCATAGTTGGTTTCAACAATAAAAACACACTGCATGCCAAAACAGGAGCAGGGATAAAAGTTAATTCCAGGCTTTAAAGATGATGACTGACTAATATTGTTTTGTAATATTATTTTGAAAATAAGCCATATTTCTGAATCAGTAAGATGTAAATATAAAGTTATTTCTGTTTTTCTAGGTAGTTGGCAAAAAAGGAGAAAGTCACTAAGGTACGAAAGACACCGGACGGCCACATTGCAATCAGACCCTCAGCTCCTGGATGACTGCTCGGTTCTCGCCAGAGACTGTCAAACCCTATTCATCGTCATGACCAATAAATCATTGCTTTTGTTCAGAAGATAGCACTAGTTTCTATTGTAATCTTGTCACATGCAATTGTAAATAAAAGTCACTACTTTTGCCAAGCTTAATTTTTGTCCTTCCAAATAAGTATTTTCTCTTTCCATTTGAAAATTGGCCGACTTTTGATTTTAGAAGAAACCTGAAGTGTCAGGTAGCACATGAAGCGAAAGTCAGTTTCTCTCTTTAGAGGAGCAAAACTGACCTAGGGAATTAAGGAGTACGTGTGCCCTCGTGTGTAGACATACAGAGCAAGTGGTCCTACCAGTGGAGCAGCTAACCATGTTCAAATGAGAAAAAACTCATGTTTGTTAAACAGCGTTTGGGTACCTGGGCTATAGCAATTACTCAAATTATAAACGACCAGAAGTAAAACAAGTTTAGTGAGATTTAACTGTTCTCACCTAAAATGTGCTGTTAATGAAACCACAGATTTTAATTCCTTCTGGATAAACTTTAAAAACTGGAGTCAGTCATTTTCTTACTAAGAGGTATGTTGAAATTTGACAGTAAATACTAGAACTCGGAACTCATGGAGCAACATGAATTAATATCCTCTAATCAAGTATTTATTCTTTTAACTACCAAAAGATGCAGTGTAAATATTTATAGAACTTGTTTTAAGGTTGAAAATGAATTGGCCAAATGTGTATGTTTAAAAGGTCTTTCATAAAAGGTTGGCAAAACAAAACATCTGTTCGTTATTACTTTTTTTAATCTTAAAACTGTGATCTATGAAGTATTGGTAAATCTAATGTTTTAATTTCTTTAAAGGTTAAAATGTAATATTTTAATGTCTCTAAGTATTTAAAAAATTTCAGCGTTTGAAAAGTACATAAGACTAATAGTTTTAATTCAGTTAATTAGTACATTTGAGGGCATTTTGTCTAGGAATATGGTAGAGATACCATTTTGCCTTTGGGAGACCAATGTATTTATATACGTTTATGAAAACAATTACACATCAGTTTTTGTGTTAAAATAGTCACTTTCTGAAACCCCAGTGTCATTAGATAATGTTTAGTTCCTCTGTATGTAAGCACATTGACTGGTCTGTGGTGATGTCTGTGTATCTTATGTATTTCATGTTTATGTTGCCTTGGGTCAAGTGAAGGCGGAGGGCAAGAAATAAAAGTTTATAACACTCCTTAATGTAGACCATCTCAGATTAATCACGTCTGAAATTAAGGATAAGGTTACTATCAAGAGTTTTGTTTTACACTTTGTACACCTAATCTTTTTGAGTAATTGTTAAAGTGCCTCATCTGAAGTATTGCTGACCTCATCCTATTTATACTTGACAGTTTAAAAACCCAGTGAAAGTAATTTCGTATTTGTAAAGGATTGGGCATCAGATATATATTGTTTATGTGACTTTTCTATAACTCGGTTGCATTATGCAAACATTCCATAATAATTCAAATTGTAAATAGTGAAAAATGAATGTTTATAGGTACCTGTAACATGTTTCACTATGGGAAGTTTTACAAATAAACATGCATAGTTGACATTATTTAAATTACCAAGCTGAAATGCTGATGTTTTCTCCTAAAACAGTGTATGTGCATATATACACATACACATATGTACGTAAATACAGAATAATATACACCACGGAATTTTCCAGATGACTAAGGAGAGCATTTGAAAAATGTAACCCTACTTATTTTAACTGAAGCTATCCATTAGATAATGTTTTCTGGAAAACTTAATATTAGGTTTATTGTTTTGTTAGACGTGGGCAAAAAGACTTCACAAAACTTTGCCCTTGATTTTGCATATTTTGTTATATTTCGCATCAGGATGCATTATCTGATTGGAAGCAGCAATGAAATACCCTGTCCATGAGAGAAACAAATGACTTCAGTACAGAGCCTTGGCCAGCAAAGAGCTGAGGGCAAGAGTAGCACACGGGCTGCCGGACTTGTCAGCCTGTGGCCGGCATTTATGACCCATTCGGCCCACATTGTTCCCCAGTCTCGTGTTGGAGGAACTTAACCTGTCGGCGTTGACATGTGGCTGGAAGCACATTGGCCATCTCTGTCTCAGGGCTCGAGGATGTATGCTGTATGATTTTTTGCAGCATTTACAGGTGTGCCGTTATGACACCTCAGCATTTGATGTATGGTGGCCATTAATACACTTGACATGGGGCGGTTTGTATTTATATAGTTCAGCTTGGTAGATTAAGTTTTGTGAAGGTATATATTTCTTCTGAAATTGGTCATTTCTAACCTTAGATCATTTTTTAAAGCAGCAAATCAATTCACTGAATGCCATTTAGAGGATCCTACGGAGGAGTAAGGATCTTTGAAGCCTGAATCTATGCTCCTACTTGTAAGCTGTGCCATTTTGAGCAAGTGACATTCTTGGAAGCTTGAGTTTCTTGTGTAGAAGTATGACCGTTACCCCTTAGGCTTGTTAAGAAAGGTTAAGTGTGCTTAATATTGTGTCTGAGACAAGGGCACTTAGCCTCTGTACCCGGCTGTCTCATCTTGCCACTGCTGCTTTTCAGTCCATCATTTCTTGCGTAGGATAATGCGCTAGTCTCCTAATTGTCTCCTTGCCTCTCACCTGGTATCTAATGTATCCTTCCATGGCTGCTAGTTATCTTTCCTTTTCTGGTCTTCATAATCTGATACCTCCCTCTCCATTTCCCTTGTGTCCTGCACTGTACTAGCAGTTACCAGAATGTACCCTGATAGCTAATGCCTTCCTCCCACCTGCCTGTCCACTCGACAAATTACTACGTATCTACAAGGCTCAATCCAAACAAAACGTAGAGGTAACATGTAAGGACTGTATGCCTTCTCTGTGGCCATATGGATGTTGTGGCTATTGTGCTGTGGTTATTTTGTCCCAGGACTTAGCAAACTACATTGTTGTGATTTGTAGTCTTACCTGCTGAACCAGCTTATGCACAGTAATTTGTCCAGTGTGCCAAACCAAAGTTACCCTGATCTCTATCATCTATTAACACAATATTGAACAAATTCTCAGGCTCCTAGAGGAGATGCTTAAGGCAAGTCTGAGGTTGTAGGAATTTGCATTTAAGCAAGGTAAGGAAGAGAATTTAGCAGTAGTAAAGGGAAAGCGTATGGCGTGTGCATAGAAAGAGAGTTTAAGAGATTTCTTAGGTGAGGGAGGAGACAAAGCTGGAAGAGCAAGCAGAAACCATAGGAAGCTCCTCGTGCCATGACAAGGAGATCAGACTCTCCTTTATGAGAGGAAAGAGCCAGAGAGGAGTCTAATTACTCAAGTTTTTCACAGTCACAATTGGAAGTAGAAAGGTTGGTTGTCAGGAAAAGCAGCAAGTTTGGGGAAGTTGAATGTGGTTTTGGATACATTGCCCTGATTTTAGAGCTTAGGACCAGAAGTGGAGAGCTACGAGTCATTTAGGTGATGAAAGCTGAAATAGGTATATGAGTGGTAGCATCTAGTGAGACTATAAAGGGGGAGAAGGAAACGAAGGCACAAACATTAGGAAACACTAATAGGAGTTAAGGAATTACAGAAGAGAGGCCTGGGAAGCAGAGTTTAACTGAGCAGGAATGGAGAAGAAAAACCAGGAGGAGCTGGTAAATAGTGGTAAGTGAATTCAAGAGAGAATGGTTATCAAATGTAGCGATTGAACTTAGGGCTATCCAATTGTCCTTTGAGTTGAAAGAACATGTACTTGATAGGAGTCATTGATTATGTTAATATTCTTTTGGTCGAAGGGGGAATGGCAGACAACGATTCTGAAACCTCTCTGGCAAAGAAGTTTAGAAGCTTTCATAGTCTACCATTGAACACAATTTTCATGCAATTAACAAGGCATGGAAATTGATGGCAAAATTCCATATGAGAGAATATGAACCACTGCTTTGAAGTTGTCATTAAAAGGCCATAGTCTTATGTGCTTTTTCTCCCATATTTTGTTTGTAATTATAAATTTTGTTCCATGTATCATTCTGGAACATTCTTTCATGACTGCTTTTCTTCTCTTAAAAGTTTCTAATTTCACAAAGATTATTCCCCTGTCAGAATCCTTGATGGGTCACTTAGGTTCCCAAGTAATAAGGTTTCTAATTTTGTAAAAGGAGGAATGAATGCATAAGTGGTTAAAACCTACTCTTCTGGGTTTTCAGGTACAGTTTCAGTTACCCACATTCAACTGCGGTTCAAATATTAAGGGGAAAAATACAGAAATAATTCATACATTTCAAATGGTGCGCCACTCTGAGTAGCCCTGATGAAATCTTGCGAGGCCTGGGACATGGCTCATCCCTTTGCCCTGGGTCTCCACGCTGTAGGCGCTCCTAGTCGGTCTTGGTGGAGATAATGCTTCAAGTGACCCTTCCTTTACTTAATAATGGCCCCAAAGTGCAAGATTAGTGATGCTGGCAATTTGGATGTGCCACAGAGAAGGCATGAAAGTGCTTGTTCAGACGTCAGAAGGTCAGCAGTAGCCAGATGTTAGTCATGATGCCCAAGTCATTCATCTCACTTCATCTCATTCATAGGAATTTGATCACCTCACATACGGCCAGAAGGGTGAGTACAGCCAATTAGGTGTTTTGAGAGACCACATTCACATAACTTATAGGATATTGTTACAATTGTTCTATTATTAGTTATTGTTAATCTCTTACTGTGCTTAATTTATAAATTAAACTTTATCATAGGTATGTACCAGTATGTATAGGAAAAACCAGTGTAAATAGACTGGTGTACTATTCATGACTTCAGATGTCCACTGGGTGTCTTGGAACTAATAAAAGAATTCAACAAGGTTGGAGGATACAAATCAATGTCAAAAGATCAATTGTATTTCTCTATACTTGCAGTGAATATTTCAAAAATGAAATTAAGGAAACAATTCCATTCACAATAGCATCAAAAGAATAAAATATTTAGGAATAAATTTAACAGTAGATATCTTTTCTAGATATCTTTTTTTAAATTTTTAATTCCATTTCTGTAAGAGAACATACTCTAAGATTTCAATCTTTTGGAATTTTTTGAAACTTGCTTTCTTTTAAAAATTTCAATCTTTTGAAATTTTTGAGACCAGCATAATAATAGTCTATCTTGATGAATGTTCATGTGCACCTCAAAAGAAGGAAGATCCTATAGTTGTCGACCTTGGTATTTTTAATGAATATCAGTGAGATCAAGGTGATTGATGATACTGCTCAGATGATCTTTACCCTTACTAATGTTATTGATTATTATCCTATTAATTGCTAAGGGAGTAGTTGCCAACTCCAACTAAGATTGTATATTTGACTTAAACACATATACATTAGGTCTTTCTGCTGAATTGCTCCTTTAACTATAAATGTCTATATCCCCGGTAATCCCCCATGTCTTGAAGTTTATTTATTTTGTATGAAGTGCATATAGTCACTCCAGCTTTCTTCTGATTGTTTGCATGGCATAGCTTTTGTAACTTCATAACTTCCAATGTGTCTGTCTTTGTATTTTCAACATATGTCTTGTAGAAAGCATTTAATTAAACTCAGTCTGATAATCTCTGTTCTTTAATTAGAATTATTCTCTTTAAATTTAAATTAATGATTGATATGATTTATTTAGGCCCACCATTTTATTTCTTTTCTAGTAGTGCCATGTGTGTTTAGTTTTTCTGTTCTTTTAAACCTGCTTCCTTATGTATTAACCAAAATTTCATAATTTTACTTAGCTTCTTTTTCCTAGGGAATGCATTGTGTATCTTTAATGTATCACTTAGGTTTCGCAGATTATGCTTCTTTACATCAAACAGAGGAAACTTGAAGCACTATAGTTTGTTTCCCCTCATTATTTGTGGTAGCGTCGTCACATATATTTACAGGCTATGCACCCAATAATACAGTATTATAATTTTTACTCAGTGTCTTTTCACAGTCGTGAAAAGTTATTTGCCATTATCCCTTTAAATATTGCTTCTATTCCATTTTCTCTCTCCTTCTTGAATTCCAATATACCAGGCTTTTTCACAGTGTCTTACCATTTCTAATGTATTTTCTATCCTTTTACTTTCTGTATCAGAGTCTACATATTTTCAACTGACACATCTTCTAGTTCTCTTATTCGTTCTGCTGGTGTTCTGTTAAACAGTCTATCATGCTATTAATTTCGGTATTTATATTTTTCATTCCTAGAATTCCTATTGGATTCTTTCCAAAAGATTCTAAATCTTAAGTGCTAGTCTCTATTTTTAAAATTTCACTTGGCCTACGTCTTGGCATACCTAATACTATTTTATTAATATTTACTTATAATACCTACTGCATACTAGACACTGTGTACGAACAGTTAGTAAAGGTTCTGGTGATAAACGGCCTTCTCTCAGAGTGAGTTACAATTTCCTCTGCGGGACAGATGCAGCGGGGCCGATTACTTTCTCCAATAAAGCTTATTCAGTGAGTCCGGGCAGCATGGTGTGTTTACTGAGGCCGCTCCCTCGGAAGATGAGAATTTAATTCTTACCTCCTGAATGCTGGGAGGCCGCTAACACTCCGCTTCCAGAGTTCCTCTCATTTCTTGTCTCTAGCCCCACGCAGCGTAATTTGGCAAATGTCTTGAGGGAAATCGCTGCCGAGACATCAACATTTCTCCTCTGCCCCCACTTCTCACCGTGCTCCGGGGTCCTCAGATCCCCCCACTTTCATGGGAGCATTGGTTTGCCACGAATTAACTCTATCCTTGAGCTGGAGTCCATAGTGGCAAAGCCTGATAAGTCTAACTGTAGTTATTACAGTTTTTGTTTGATAATTTAATTATCTGGAGTCCTTGTGAGTCTGTTGCTACAGACTGTTCGTTTTTAATGTGTATTTTGTTCTTGTACATAAGTTTCGGTGTAACTGACAATAAATCACGCACAGTCTACAATTTAACACATTTTAGCATATACGTGTATGAAACCGTGGCTACAGTGAAGAGAGTGAACATGGGTGTCATGCCCAGCATCTCCTCTGTGCCCTTCATAACCCATGCTACCCCTCCCCCACCACGCGCTCACCGACCTCCTGTCACTATAGATTAGTTTGCAGTTTTTAGAATTTCATGTATATAAAAAATATACAGTATAATCCCTTTTTTCCTGACTTCTTTTATTAAACCTAATTATTTTTAGATTCATCCATGTTGTGTATATTTATAGTTCATTCTTTTTTTGATGCTGAGTAGTATTCTAATATATATACCAAAAATTATTTATTCACTCATCTGTTGATTAGATTTGGCTTGTTCTTAATCAGTCTCACTAAAACTTTTATCAATTTTATTAGATGTTTTAATGAAACAACTTTGGTTTCATTGAATCGCTGTATTTTGTGTGTTTTTCCCGATTCATTAATTTATGTGTGGATCTTTGTTCTTAAAGATTTATTTACATTTATTTTACTTTTTTTTCTACTTATAGTGGAGACTTCATTAATTTTCAGTGATTTTTAAAAAATATATGCTTTAAAGCTATATATTTCTATATATAACTGACTTAAATGCATCCCACATATTTGTAGTTGTCTAAACCAAAATGTTTTCTATTTTTTCTTGACCCATGAGCTATTTAGAAGTATATATATTAATTTTCAAACAAATGGGAATTTTCAAGATATTTTTCAATTTCTTAATTACACTGACACCAGAAAACAAATTTTATATGATTTAACTACTGCAATAGTTGAAACTGTAGTTACGGATCTAGGTATGTATTATACTACATAAATTTTAATATAATCATTTAATATCAATATAACATAGTTATAATATATTCTTATAAATGTTTTCTAAATGTGGTTTTTGGAAATATGCTTAAAAAGATGTGTTCTTTAATTATTGGATATGGTTTACGTATCTGTCAGATTAAGTTTGTATGTTTATTTGTTTTTCCTTGAAGTTCTGTCAATTCTTTGGAATATTTTACCGCTTATGCTATTACAGTTGTCTCATGTTTTTTCCTCCCCTTTATCCTCCACCCTGCGTAGTTCTGTCAGTTTTAATTTCTAGTTTTGTTATCATGTTATTAGACACATAGATTTAAAACTTTCTTATCTTCCTAGTAAGTTGAACCTTTATACTGAAGCAGTGAATTTAATTTTTAGTCCTGCTTTTTGCCTTAAAATCCACTTTGTCTGTTTTTAGATGTATTGTATCTGCTTTCTTTGGTTGGGGGAGGTTTCTATTTCTTGCCCTTTTCCTTCTTCTCTTCCAAGAATCACATTTTTGGCGATTTCTCCTCAGCTTTCCGTGTACTTTTTCATTATCCCTCCTCCTGGTGTGCTCCAGACTTTGCAGCTTCTTCCCCAGGATGGGCAAATACTCTCAGGGAAAAATAGTCCTGTTTTTATTGGGCTAACCTCTGATACTTTCAAGAAGACTTAAAAAAAACTGTGTAGCATTTTTAGTTGTCACCAGTGGGTGGCTAATCTGAATTGCCTAGAGTGTCTTAACAGAAAGTAGAAGTTTCTAATAAAGTCACTTTTATTTATAGACTTCCTGCAATTGTTTAGTCTATGGTAAGAAATAATTATTAGTCTAAAGCCAGGTCCCTTTATATTAGCTATATTTTAACCATCACTTGGGTTGATAAAAATGTATATTCATGAAAAATAACGTTTTGAAATATAAGAAAACAAAATTCAAATAAAAAAATACATGTTACTTAGTGATAGAATGGATTAAGATAGGGGAAACTTTTAAAGACACTTTAAAAAAATAAAAGTTTTATTGTGATGTAATTCACATACTATATAATTGATTGATTTAAAGTGTATACTTGGATGGTCTTCAGTAAAGTCACAAAGTTGTGCAGCTGTTACGATAGTCAATTTTAGAACATTTTCATCACCTCAAAAAGAAGCCCCATTCCCTTTAGCTCCCATCCACTCCTACGTAACTAGTAATTTATTTTCCGTCTCCATTTCCCTGTTGTGGATATTTCATATAAATAGAGCCACATGGCTGTGGTCTTTGTGACTGGCTTCTTTCACTTAGCAGCTTTTCAAGATGCATCCATTTTTTTTTTTTAATGGTGAATAATATTCTATTGTGTGGTTTATACCACCTTCATGTGTTTGTTTATTAGCTGATGGTGATTTGGGTTGTTTCCATCTTTGGCCATTATAAATAATGCCACTCTAAGCATTCATGTACAAGATTTTATGCAAACATATATTTTCATTTCTCTTAGGTATGGACCTAGGAGTGGAATTGCTGTTTCATCCAGTAATCCTGTGTTTAACCACTGAAGGAATTCTAACCTTTTTCTAAGTGTCTGCATCCTTCTACCTCCCTGCCAGCAGTGTATGAGGGTTCTTGTTCCTCCGTGTCTTCACAGTAACATTTATTTTATGACTCGTTGACCCTGGTTATCCTAATAGCTTTGAAATGATATTTCATCGTGGCTTTGATTTGCATTTTCCTGATGACTGATGATATCTCGCATCTATTAATGTGCTTATTAGCGAGTTCATTGAAGAAATGTCTTTGGTATAAGATTGTTTGCCCAGTAAAAACATTGAGCTGTTCATATTTTTATGATTGAGTCGTATATCTTCTTAACAGGAGCTAGAGTGATGTCAGCACACGGGCGGCATAGGGATTTCTAGGGTTCATCCCACCCCCACCCCCGAGTCAATGTGAATAACTATGCACAGTCAAAAATAGCTTCGCAAGAGTCAGGGATCACAGGGGAGGGACTGTAGCACCTGGCTGAAGCATAGACGTAAGAAAAGATGGATTGAGGAGAGCAGGAAAGAGATTTGTGTTACCCGCCTCAACCCTCCCCAAGCGCAAGTAGCCCAGTGTGGAGAGGGAGTGATGTGGGCACCGTGGACCTCAGAGTCCACCTTCCCCACCACTAGGCCAGCTCCTGGGGCTCTAGGTGATGCTGCGTGGGCTCCTGTGAACCCAGGCCCTTGCTCTCTCACCCTGGTACCTGCCAGCTCCAGTTGCCCCAGCAGTTCATAACGGCCCGACTCCCCGTGGACTCCTGCAAGCCCAGATTTCAGGTGGACACCTGTGAACCCAGGCTCTTGGCCACGACGAGCACCAGGCTGACTACCAGGGACCCAGGCTTTTGACCCACCCCAGCACCAGGCTGGTCCCCCGTGGCCCCAGATCTCCAGCCCACCCAGCACCACTCCAGTCCCCACAGACGCAGACTATAGACCGGCTCCTGGGGACACAGGCTCCTGGCTCGCCCTGCACCAGGCCAGCCCATACAGCCCCAGCCTCGAGCGCAACTGCCATGGACCCAGGCTCCTGGGCCGCCCCACTGCCAGCCCTGCACCTGATGTCCCACATCCAGCCTGGGCCCTGCGACCCCAGACTCAGGAAGGCTCTCATGAAACCAGGATCCAGGCCCCCAGACTGGACTGGCCCGGCCCCCAGACACACAGACTCCGGGCCTGCCCCAGTGGTCCCAGTGCCTGGCTGGCCACTGTGGGCCCAGGAACCAGGTCCACCCACACAGACCCAGGTCCCATGTCCATCACCAGAGGCTCATACCAAGCCCCATCCTGCAGACCCCGATGGCAGGCCGGGCTCTGTCTACTGGGGCATCAGGCCTCCCACCTGCCGACTCAGGCGCCAGACCTGCCGACTCAAGGGGTCCAGCAGAAAGCCCGCAGAGGGCACTGCCTGGTGACCCACCCAGACTCTCTGGATGAGCTGACTGGTGAAAGGCTTGACCTTGAATTAAATATATATAACATATAATTAAACTGTATGATGTCAAATGTGTATATTTAAATTCAACAAAGCCCAGAATGAATCAATAAAGCCTCTTTGATTTTGAGGTAGTGATTGGATATACTTTTTCATGATTTACTTTCCTGTTTACCAAAGCAAGAAATGAGCAACTAGGTTGGAATTTTGTCTATATTACCGGGGCGAAGCTATATTTCCACTTCACAAGGGGCACTGTAGGCAGAGAGCCACAGCCCTGATACCCATCGCGCTGGCGTCAAAGCCTCGGTCTGCCAGTGTGTCGGCGCTGGCACGATGTGTCCCCCAGGCCCGGGAAGCCGTGCTGAGCGAGGATTAGAACACTGGCATCTGATGCACAAGGTTGCTTCCTGCTCCCCCTTGGAGTCCTGACAAGAAATGACCTTGTTCAATCCTGCTGAGCTTCCTAGATTTACTGGGCTTATAGCAACACATGGGAAGGAGATTATGTTTATTTTTAAAACGCCAAAAAAAAACAAACAAACCCCAAACCCCGCAACCTTCCCAAGGCCTTTGTGGTGTCTGCATGCACCAACACCAGCACAACACACACGCACAATGTATATATAATCACTTCTAATTAACTTCAGCTCTGCCTGCAAAACTAAGTGTGAAGTCTTAAAGACTTGTCAGTTTCTCTGCCTGTGAAATTTATCTATTTCTAATTGTGAATAACAATACATTCAAGGTTAGCTGTAAGTGACTCAGATTTCACAGGAATCCAAAGTCTTGAAACCACATTGAAGATGAATACTTGTAGACAAAACACGGGGATAGTGTTTCCCGATCAAAATGTAGTTATCTATACTTACCCAAAATGCCTTTTTTTTTCTTTTTTTCCCTAAAGGGGGATGGTATGTTTCTCTAGCATCTGTGAAAAAAAATAGATTTGATTGATTTCAAAGTAAACTCAGATATAAAAGGTATAAAGCAGCAACGATGATGAAAATAAAGATGAGTATATCATTATTATGGATTGAGAAATGAATTCAGTTTACAGCTTCACAAAATAAAATATTCCAAGAGCCAATAGTAAATACGACGACGTTTTCCCCCCTTCTCAGGGGCTTTCAGAGTGCCGTCAGCCCTTCCAGGCTTCACCACTAGATGTCAGGAAGAGTCCAGTGAAATACAGTTAAGCAGGCCTCCTGAAAACAGTCTGTTACAGAACCTCTTAAAGTTTTTCCTGATTTTGTAGTTCATTTGGATACGAAGCGATTTCCTTTGGGGATTTGTGTCAAAATAGTCATTGCGGATTAATTTTAAGAAAGATATTAGAAACTATTAGAAAATGTGATCGTTTATCAAATGCTGGGAAAGGAACTCATTAAAGCCCAGAGGGCATCTCCAAGGGAGAGTGTCAGGTGCCCGAGCTGTGCTGAGGTTGCCTGAGGATCCCCCAGCCTTCCTTTCTTCCTGAAATCGGCACCAGCTCATCAGATGTGCAGTCAGTGAGACTTCATCGGATTGTTCACAGGGTTACGCCTGTGAAAAGGGAAACAGAGAGAGGACCTTGATTTTTGAGTTTGACTTTGAATTTGAGACCCACTACTCAAAGGAACTCAGGAGGACTAGAAGTGATGGGTTGAAGTTTAGAGAGAGAGAATTAGTTCAATGGAAGGAAGAACTTCCTAAAAATTAGCCCGTCTTTTAAATCCTGCCCTTTATGAAGCAGTGGGGGCCTTGTCACCACACACTTTTAAGCACCAACAGAATGGCCCGCAGTGGCCAGAAGGAACCTGTCTTTGAGGTGGGACGGGGGACTGAGTGGCCTCTAAGGTTCTCAGATCCACGATCCTACACTTACTGATGGACAACTACTCAAAAACCAAGAAGGCAGCAAGAGTTGAGAATGTGTGCCGAGGTAAATACAAATAAATATTTACGGTTACTGAAGCAAGGAAGATCGAAGCCTTGAACCTCCACGGGAATCGTGCCAGTTGTAGTGGTTGGTGGGACTCTGCCTGGGAAAAGCTGTCACTAAGGCACCATTTGACTGGCACTTCCAGACTGGTTCGTTTGTTCGTTCGTTCGTTCGTTCGTTCGTTCCTTCCTTCCTTCCTTCCTTCCTTCCAAATATGTTTATTGATTTTAGAGAAAGGAAAGGAAAGAGAGAGGGTGAGAAACACTGAGTGAGAGAGAAACATCAATTGGTTGCCTCTCATGTGCACCCTAACTGGAGATCGAACTTGCAACCTAGCTATGTGCCCTGACTGGGAATTGAACCAACGACCTTTTGTTGTCTAGGATGACGCTCAGCTGACAGAACCGCCCGGCCAGGGCCACACTGTGGTTTCTGAATTCTCTCCATTCCAGGGCCACATCTTATCTCTCCTAAGGGCACCAAAACTTCTGCTAACCAAAACTTGATCTTGACTCAATTTTTAAAAAGTAACTCTGGGAGTAACGTAAGGGACCATCTTCTCAATGTGCTGCATCCCACTAGGGATGAACGCCGGCAGCCTAAAGTAAAGACAAAAGTCAGTCTGGAATGGAAGGGCTCGGCTGGCCCAGAGAGGAGGAAATGGGCCCTCTCTTGACCTCCTAATACTTGCATTTTCTGCCAAGGTGATAAACCCCGGAGTATGGCTGGCCTTTGAAGTTACTATCACGTGAGCTCCAGGGATTGATAAAAACAAAACAAAATATTTCCACATATTCTTTGCTCTTAAAAAAAAACACAACAAAACTACAGCTGAGTTATGACTTAAGTCCACTCAAGACCCCAGTACGACTTGATAGTCTATCCAAATACACCCAATAAATGCCAGGTTTTATAACATCTTTCTAAACTCAGAGTTTGGTAAAACATCATATGGCTTTATAATTTCCTTCTTATGCCCAAAGCAAAAAAGATTTATGCATGCTCACATTTTCTTGGTGTGCAGAAGAGTTAAGTGCTGTACTGTTTACCTGGATTCCTGACCAGAAGTTAAATGAAGTTCTTTCTTTTCTATTATCCACAGACAAAGACCACCCACAGTGTCATAGATGCTTGGAGCTGGGAAGGACCACAGGGATCACTTAGCCCGATCTCTTAATTCCATAGACGAGGAAACTGGCGCCCAGGAGGGCTTGTCCTGACTAGAAGCTCACTGTCCCTCACCACACTGTCTCCTTCCCAGAGGGTGAGTGCTGGGGGCACAGAGATACCTTCGCATTGACCCAGGCACAAGCTGTCATCTGCCCTTCCAGAAAATCAAGAACACAGCTCCCTGGCTGGGAGTGGAAATAGGGTCTATTGCCATCATCTACTTCAATGGTTCTTTCTATTTGATGACCAAGGAATGAATGTAATTAACTGCTTGCCATAGTCGGCCCCATGCTTTGAAGAATTAGGTCAACAAAACAAACAGCATTTGTTAAGTATGCATTTATTTTCCTATGGGGGAAAAAAAAACACAAGCCCCTAAAGACAGGCACTGCTATCAGCAAGCCGACCTTCGGGCCAGAGTGGAATGCTAGAGCAACGCAAACGCAGCCCGCTGCAAGCAAACTCAGTGTTTCAGCCTGAGCAGCCTTCCGAGTGGTCTCCTTCAGGAGTATTGAAAGGTGGAAACCAGCTGAGGACCTCCAGAGGCCGGGAAGCTCAGGATACTCACGAGATTCCTTGGCCTTGACTTTGTCCATGCCACTCCCTGAGCTAACTGTGGGTCACCACGGAATAATAAATGGGAGGCGAGGGCACAACCCGAACCGCAGAGCCACCGAGCCACTGTCACCTTGCACCTGGATTACGGTAACTAATGGCTCCGCACTGTCTCCCTGCGTCCGCCCTGGCCCATCCCCCTGGGGAAACTGTTCGTGTTGTTTAACCGTCCAATGCCCCAAACCCTGAAGTGGCTTCTCCTTTTACCTGAGCAAAACCAAAGTCCTAACAGTGGTTCACAACCCCTCACCCCACCTCCAGTCTAGCTCTCACCCCTGCGCGCCCCCTTATTCCTCCGGCTTTGTCTCCCACTCCTTTCTTCAACTCAGCTCACTGGGCTGAGCCACACTGGCCGCCTGGTTGCTTCTCCGTCATTCCCAGAACAATCTCAGCTCCGGGCCTTTGTGCGAAGTCCCGCTAGTCCCGCGGCGCCCCTTTCTCCCAGACACGTCAAAGCCCAGCTTGCCCGCCTCCTCCCGTCTTTACTCAGGTGCCACCTTCTGACTGCCCTCTTCCTGGCCACCCCATCTACAAGTTCAACACCCCTCTTCCCACCAGAAACTCACCAGCACCAATTCCCTCCCTCTCCACCCCTCTTCGCTGCTTCATTTTTCTCCTTATCAATATCTACGAACCCAATAGTTTACTTGTTTATTGCCTGTCTCCCCCGGCAGAGTGTACACTTTGTGAGGATAGAAATCATTGCTTCCTTAGTTCACTGTGGCGTTCAGTGCCCAGAAGAATGCTTGGCCCACAGTTAGCACTCAGTACACACTCACTGGGAGAGCGCAGGGATGAACACACGCCATCTCACTCTTCCCACCGCATCAGGCCATGATCTCAAGGCCTCCAGGGAAAACAGGGGAGCGCTGCGATAAACTCTGGGTGCAACATTTCAGTGGAAATCATGCGCGACCGTGGATGAGAAGCACTGGGCTGCCATCTGGGCCCACCTTGTGGCTTTAGGCAAGTTGTGGGACTTCTCTGTGCCCCGTTGTGGCTACTTTACAGATGAGAAAATGGATGCTGGCCTTAACTCTCTCACGAGGTTTTATAAGAGTAAAATAAGACCAGACGCATAAGCACTTTGAAGAATTAGGCATCCCATTCAAATGTAGGAGGCCATTCTTTTTGCCAAGATTAAAAGTATGTTTGAAGGAGACTGACGAGAAGTTCTGAATCTCATGTTGAGGGAGAAATATGCAAAGGGGTGAGGGAGTAAGGGTGTGGAATGTGGGGTCCAGGAGGCCCCAAACAGAAATAATTCAGAAGGGAGCGTTGAAGGTTTGTGTATCCTGACGCCACAGCAGTACCTGGGGAGGTAAGTGAGTTTTTGTCCAAAGCAAATTAGGCCACATGATGAGAAGGATTGGCTCGTGTTATAATAATGACAGCAGCTACCTTTACTTTCTTCTATGAGCTACACACTGTGGGCTATAACTGCGGTATTTAATCCTCGCTACTCTATGAAGGTAGGTATTGTAGTCCCCGCTTTGTGAGTCAAACTACTGAGACTCAGAGATGTTAAGGAATTCCAACCAGGCCGCACAGTCAGAGCCCGCCGGTGGCGTCCAGCCTGCCTCCGTCCCACCCTGTCATTCTGCTCTCCATTCATTCTCAGCCACGTAAGAGAAGAACTCCGTCCCAGGATTCCAGATCCAAAATCCAGAATTTTTATAAGGTTCATTCCCCCTGTTCTTCCTTATCATCAGCATCTCACAATGCAGTGCGTAGTCAAATGCCATCTTTCATTATTTCCCTGTATTTGCATCTGTGTTCATCATGTCTCTTTAAATGCTTTGAATTTCTCATAGTACCTGACACAGCTTTTAGGCATCTATTGGGCCCTCAACTAATGGTGGGGCTAAATGGATTGAGTTTCCTCAATGCTATCAAACTACTACATGACCATTTCAGGGAGACCGTCTTCTCGATCTCCTTCCCCCTCCCCTCCCAGCAGGAAATGAACACTAGATTAGGGAAGCCAGTGAGGGAGAGAAGGTTCCATTTCAGGATTTGTACCAGAGTGACTGGATGGTGGCGATCTTGACTCTTATTTGTACATTTAAATGGACTCAGGAAACGTAAACATTCTAACCCAAAACACACTGATGTATCAATTCAGTTTTATACCTTTCCCAGCTTAAAAAGGGCAAGTTATTCATTTTCCAAAATGCGAACAATATATAAAAAAAAAGAATTGATCTAATTTTCTACTCTACTGTATAATTTGGAGATATTCATGGTTTAAGGCACCTCAAATGCACTTGAGCTCTGGAAAAAGAGAAGCAAACTTTTAGAGAAACTGGCATGTTTCCTTTCCTTCTACAACATTATATTGGGAAGCCACCACAGATTATTATAGTCTAAATTGCCGCCTCACCTAAAGGCCTTTTAACCAGCTTAGAAAACGATCGCCCACAACTCGGCATCGGAGAGCATGAAACCGCAGCAGACACAACTGGAAGAAAAGAGGGAAACAAAATGTAACGGAGAGGCTTATATTCGTTCAAAAGCCTGCGTGTGTATTTAAACAGAAGCTGTAGCCAAGCCTGCCCCGCAAGTTCCTTAGAAAGTTTTCTCTCGAAGGGAGAGGAGCAGGGAGAAACTGTGTCCTTCTCAGCCTACAGAGCCTGCAGTGTGCCCTCTAACTCCACTGGACACAATTTAATCTAGATACACTTCATACCAAAGGACCTGCTAGAGACATGGAAAATTCATCTCACATTTCTTATTTTTTTCCACTGTACACTGTAGAAACAACATGGTCTTTTATTTTTCTACAGGGCCAACTGTATATTTATTCTCTCTCATTATTATTCATGCCACCCTATACTGTGCTTGCCAAGGGACACTGCCCGCACCCATGGTGAAGACCAGTAGGATTTCAGTGTTGCTTTCTCTACTTAGGTCTGTAGCGCCTACGTTGACATATAAATTCTATGTGGTAATAGTTTCTAATTAGCAAAATTTGTAAAAGTTCAGGATTTTAGTTTGTCAGTGTTGCACCACCCCCCTTCAACAACATCTGTAATGTCTGAAAGTAAAATAAAATCACTGGCCAGCTAGGGGGAATGGAAGAAAAAAAACAAGAGACATTTCCTATTGACTCTAATTAAAGAATTTTTGCAAATCATTGCTTACACCTTGGGCTGTACCCTGTGCAGTCGGTGCTGGCTTTTAATTTGCTTTCAAGAGCAGTTCAAGGTGTGGATATTGATCTGTAACCCCCCGATGGTTGATCCCTGGGTACCAAGCTACATCTCTTTGTATACCATTGTGACAGCTGAGGTCAATTAGTGTGCCGGCTAACAATCCCCATCCCTACACATCCTGAAAAGCTGTCCTTGATAAAGTATCCCCAGCTCACAAGCCTCCTTTCCTGGGTGGCCTGGGTCAGCGAGAACTGCAACGCAAGGCCACAGTCCAAATCTCCATTCCACCCATCAGGCTTCTCTTTGCTCATTTATCTCCTCAAGTTAGGGCGCTAACCCTTTCTTTAAAAGCTTCGTTGACTTGATTCTGAGCGTCAGGAACAGCTCTGGCAGGAACTGTCTTCCAGTGTCCGGGGAGCACAGAGCGCCGACGACTCAGAGTGATTACAGACCAGAAGCATCATTCGGGAGTTTGTTAAATATGCAGATTCTTGGGCTCCATCCCACACCCACTACATCAGCAACTCAAGGGATAGGGCCAGCATGCTGTAGTTTAAGAAGCTGCCCAGGTGACGCCGATAAACACCGGAGTTTAAGAGCCACCAGCACACACTGTGAGAGCTGCCCCACTGCCTCCTTCACTCCACGGCGTGTCCGTCTCTCTCCACCTGTCACACACCTGAACTTTCATCAGACTAACATCTTCTCTTAGTTGAAAGCTTTGGATTTTGCAAGATGCAAATGTCTATGAGCACTTTAAGCTGTCATCAGTTGTTTATATCTTCGGTGAACAGTTCCATAGTTTCCTGGTTTTACTAGAAAAACGGACTCAAGGTGCTGACCTTCAGGTGGGAGGGATGCTCCAAGTTTTGAGAGGAAAATGGTGCAACCAGGAGGAAGCAGGGCACAGAGCAAAAACTTCCCTTGTGTTATAATTTTATTCAGCGTGAACTTCATGTCTTGTTCATCTGAGACAATTTTCAGAGGAATGTCAAGAGGCTAAATACTCCGGGGCAAACTGCAGAACTATTGAAGGATCCAACGTACTAAACAAGGAAGAGATTTGCTTAGAACTGGGAAAATGAAGAGTAGTGAGTGTGTCCTCAACGTGTTATTAATGAGAGAGAGAACCTAACATGGAAACTGAGGTGAGACAAATGGAAGGGGGATTATTGTTGGTCCAGAAGTTTACTAAGGATTCTTCGAAGGTTTTACCTCCACCATAGAAAGAAAAAAAACTAAGATTATACAGGCATACCTTGCAAATATTTTGTTTTCATCAACATTGAGGCAAACCCCTCCATCAGCAAAAACATCACGACTCACTGAAGACCCAGATAATGGATAACACCTTTTAGCAATGACGTATTTTCCAAATTAAGGTACGTACATTGCTTTTTTTAGACATCATGCTATCGCACACTTAATAGGCTACAGGACAGTGTAAGCATAACTTTCATATGTACCGAGAAACCAAAAATTCATGTGACTCACTTTATTGTCATATTTGCTTTATTGCAGTGGTCTGGAACAGGACCCAAAATACCTCCAAGGGATGCCTGTAATTAAATTTCAACCGTATCACAATAGGTTGCATGGGCTATGACATAGAGGAGTTTATATTTTCTTCCTTGGATGTCACTGTGGAGCTGAGCAATTGTCTTAGGAGAAGAGGGCTTGCCCAGGGGGCTGAGCCTGGACCTCAGAGACAGGGAACCTGGCATCCTGTATCCTAACTCCACCATGCATTCTGCCACGCTCTGGACCAGTCTCTTAACTTCTCTGCGGCTGTTTCTTCCCTCTAAACGGGGCATAAAAACATTCACCTGCCCCTCAGGGGGACCCTGGGGGACCGACCGGCAGATGACAGGACGGCCCTTTATTTTTCCAATGTGCCACATCAAAGCTGTTCTGCTTGTTGGGGCACCCTTTTGTCTGGTTTCTCACAGAGCAACCTTTAATGACGCTTTAGAAAATCACACGGAACTTGAGGCTTTAACTTCTGAAACTAGAGTTGCACAATAGGAAATTGCTAAATGTGGATCTTGCAGGAATTTGAACATGCGCACGCGCCTGGTGTTGGATAATAATGGTATTGAGGAATGTGCAGCTGTTTGTATGGGAGTGCGTCGGCCCGGTCCTTGGAGAGCAGGGATGGCAGGAACTGCCTCTAACTATTGTAATCTACAAGATTATCCCATTAATCATACTTGTCTCTGGGAGTACCTTTGTTCTAACTCGAAGTGTTGTTTTTCCCTTGATGCATCACATGCAAGAAAGCTTCTAATTGAAAACATTACAGGGACAAATTTCAAAATGTTTTTAAATACAAGATGAGTTTTAGCTGCCAATGAATGTGAACCGCGCATATCCTAATCTTGTCTGATTACATTTTTCACTTTTTCTGTTTCTCTTTGTTTGTTTTTTTAGACCTATAATGTGTTATCATTTGTTACAATCTGAAGCACTCCAGCCTCTTCCTTAAGTAGCCCCAAGGCCTGAGTTCTTAACCAGACAAAATGGCTAAGTGTCCCAGGACTCTGGACCAGTGACCCATCTCTTCTCTCCTTTCTACCCAGAACTCAGCAAGACCTGGGAGGTTCAGATTAGTCTGGGGACAAAAATTAAAAGCACATTTTAAAAATGAGAGTCAGATGCACAAGGATGGGATGATAGATTTTTATTAATGACGTAATATTGGAGACATTAGCCTGGTGGCAACAGTATTTCAAAGCCCAGACAGCTTCCTCTTCAGCAGCTGGTGTGACTTTTCATGCTGCTTCTGGAGCTTTCTCCCACTGAGAAGCTGTACAAATTTTAGAGGGGGTGTGTGCTTCATTTAAATCGCTGCACAAGAATATGTTACTATACGGATCCCAGGAATAAGAGATTTGCTGCATACATTTGCATGTGTCTCTGTAATCAATGTAAGAGCTGTATGTTCACATGCACGTACGTACCATCCACACAATAGATTTTAATATAGATCAGAGCTAGGGAACAAATGCTGACAGCAAGGGAGAACAAATAATTTGATTTATTAGTTTACACTTAAAGCACAGAAGATAACTTTTTGTTTATCTAACAAGTTCTGCATTGATTACAGACCAAAAGTGATCTCTATTGTGTAAAAACACATTAGTAATTAGGAAGAATATTTGATTTCTTGAACCGTATACAACTGGGAAGCGTAGCCCAGCTGGTACTTTCAAATTTGAACTACATGAGAAGAAAGTATGGAGTTGAGTGTACAGATTCTCTTTTTGCAACTGAACTAGGAAAACAGAAGTAAAGAGTTATTTCATGAATTTGCTCAGTTTTTCCTGTTGTTAACATTATCTAATAGTCAAGCCTCAGCCAAAGCATCCCTATACTAATTCTACTACTATATGTGGCATATATGTAATGGGTTTGTTCATTCAACAAGTATTTATTGAGTGTCAATGATGTGTCAGACACGGGGTGGGGGGATACTGTTCTCACTGCGAATCAAGCAAAAGTTAAATATTCTCTTTCTCTATCATTCTCTACTATTTCTCTGTTATCTTCTCTATCCCTATGCCTCAAACTCCTAAGGATTTGAAAAAATTATAGGTGCTCTCATAATTGAATATGTGTATGTGTAACATCTTTTACTTTAGAAACCATGGCCTTTGAAAGTTTCTTCCTTTCAAAGGGATCACTAAAGCACACACCTTCTGGTCCTGCTGGGAGCTGTGTATTTCGCCTAGACGGAAGTGAGAGAGAGCCAGTTCCGGTTCAGACTGTCTTCCAGGGGCTCTTTGCCAGTTCACTTCATGGTCTCAAAGCCCCTGGCTTTTCAGTCTGCAAGAGAGCAAGAGCCATCCATGCCTCATAAACTGTAAAGTGCCTAGAGGGTTGTGGTCCATGCATACAATGGAATACCACTCAACCATAAGAAAAGATGAAATACTGCCATTTGCAATAACGTGGATGGATCTTGAGAAATCATGCTAAGCAAAGTAAGTCAGGCAGAAAAAGTCAAAGACCATATGATTTCACTCGTATGCGGGATATAATGAGCAAACAAGAAAAGCAAACAAACAAAACTTCTGGACACAGACAACAGTATGGTGGTTACTAGAGGGAAGGGGATTTGGGGGGTAGTAAAGGGTAAAAGAGGGTCAAATACATGGTGACAGAAGGAGATTTGACTTTAGGTGATGGGCACACAATGCAGAATGCATTGCCTATAACAATGCAGAATGCATGCCTATAATGATGATGTATTATAGAAATGTACACTTGAAACCTATATGATCTTATTAACCAAGGTCTTGCCAAGAAATTTAATTAAAAAAAAGAATTTTAAAAAATGGAAAAAAGTAAAAACAAACAAACAAACAAACAAACAGGAGTTGTGAGGACTCCAGCTGAAAGCCCGAGGCAAGGGGCGGAGGCAGCTGAGGTTCTGGTGCTGCCCCACGAAGTGTGAGGTCCATTGGTCCCAATCCACTTCCTTGTGCGCAGTCTAAAATAGAAGGCCACATCTGCAGCCCCTGTGGGACATGTGGGAGTGCCTGGTGGGGGCCCACAGGGAGGTCGATTGGCTGTGACTGGCACAGGTAACCACATCCCGGCCATAAGGGGAACTGAACCTTATCAGACTGCTTTCCAAACGAGCTCACGTAGGCTTTTGTCAAGTTACCCCGTCTCTCAAATGCATGTAGAATGGACAGTCACGGATTAGAAATACGCACGGGGCCCCCTCTCTGGTCTCAGCTGTGAGCTTCTGCTGCTTTGTTTTAGCAGGGGAAGGACAAAAATGATGAACAGTGAAGGGACAGGGGAGGGTGCCCCCGGGGCTCTCCTTCCCCAAGTGAAATTCCCTTTCAGTGGCACTCTTGTCAGCTACCTCTTTTCTGCTAAAACATTGTGCAAGGAGGCCGGGTGTGCAGACCAAGAAAGAGGTGGACAGAAAATGATGGGCTAGCGAATTCTATTGACTGTTTTCAATCTCAGCTTCAAAATTACCTCCTCCTGGAAGTGGTCTCCCCCAGACCACTGTGACACTTAGGACATGTCACTCTATTTGCTTGCTTACTCATCTCATCTGTACCCCAAACTAGATGGTCAGCTCCTGGAGGGCAAGCAGTGGGGATCCTGTACCTCAGACGAGTGGATGACCCCAGGCACTTGGGGATCCAAGGAGACTAAAAGGCAGCAGGATCACAAAGGGAAAGGCCTTCCCTCTGAGCCTAGGACTCTCTTGCTCAGGCTGCGCCAGAGTTACTGAGATGCTTAGACACGATGAGTTTTTCCCAGCACGGTTGTTGGAGCAGCTGCAGAGGCCGCACGAGGGAGGGTGCGGAGCAGTAGAAAGCAGCAGGTGTGAGGTTACCAACATTTACAGGAAAGGCAATAGGTCACAGTCACTGGGGATAGAGAATTTTGTGCATTTTCCTCTAAGAGCACAGGGGTTAAGATATCCTCCTCAGGAGCCCACCCAGTGACCCCAAGATGAGGCCCAAGCATGCACACTAGGAGAAGTGGTGTGAGGGGAATGGCTCAGCTACAACCCCTAAGTCCATGGTTTTGTGTAGAGAGCCCTGCAATCCATTGTTCAGTTTCACTGCTGTGTACAATTGAGCTGTGGTTGTACCTTCTTTGTGAAATTCAATTACAGTTCAATGTCAGAACTATAGCTGGTCATTGGAGCAAAAATGCTCAGAACTGGGAAATAGCTAATAATGACAGTTACTGTTGATTGTTTTCCATTAGCCAATTCCTGTTCCAAGTGCTTTATAAACATGAATTGGAAAAAAAAATTAAAAAAAATCTTAATCTCAACTGTATGAGGTAGGCAATATTCATTGCATTCGAGGAAACTGAGGCAATTTGCTTAAAGTCACACAGCTGGAGCAGCAGAGCTGGGATTTGAACATGGGAGCCTGGGCTTGAGCCCCTTCTCTCAGGAGAACCCCACAGATCCTCCGGCCACTCCTGGGATGCTCCAAGAAGACGGGCAGGGGTCTGCTTTCTTCCTAGCTGTTAGGCCGGCAGGCAGGACAGTCATTACCAAGGCCCAGTGTGCTGCACTGTGTCCGTCTCTCCCCTCATGTTCCCGGAGGGCACCGGATTTACCTTCTAGTTACCTTGAGCATTTGACTGGCTTCCTTCTTTCTCCAGCTTCCATTGCGGTGACTGATTTACCTAAGGTACATCCAAAATGACTGGTGGCAGATTCGGAAATTTGAATTCCAACCTTCTAGCATTCCCATTTGTTGTCTGATTTTTTTTTTTTAATTGCAACATTGGCATTTATAACAGAAAGAGTGCCAATGTTTCTTCCCTATGGCCAAAAAGCTTTCTAGAAAGCTCCTGTTTTTCATCTAAGTGATTTTTTTTTTTTTAAGAGCCCTCCATGATTTAAAATGTTTCTTTAGTCATCTACTGTACAATTTGTATGGCTTTACTCATAATAGTTTTCAGGATTTGTTCTCTCTCTCTTTTGTAAACTTAAAAATAACTGCCTTCTTGGATTAGGCGATAATCATAGCTCAGGAATGTATAATTACATGATAATCGTTTCTCTGAAAGTGTTAAGCTTTTATTGCAGGTCAGGTAGAAGGTGCCCGAGAGCCAGGAGCGTGACTGGATGCTATACTTGGTTCTGCCGCCACTTCGCTGGGCACGTCTCAGTCTCCATGGCTCTTAAGTAAGTGAGATAGACTACTGGAAAATTTAAACTTGCCTCCAGCTCTGAGAAGCTTCTATGAAATTGCAGAAAAGTGTTGAAACTGCCTCAGGCTCTTCTGTTGACATTTTTAGTTTTCTTTTCTTTACCAGCCTCTAAACTTCATCCTTTTCTCCTTTCCTCCCTGATCTGTGTCCCCACCTGAGACACCTCAGTGTCTCTGTCATCATCCCAGGAAAACTCCCTATGGTTTTCACCGATTCTTTGCTATGATCTTCAGATTTCTTAGAATGTTCTGGAAACATTTACTGTCAAAATATTTAAGGATAGTAACAGTACCTTCATGTACTTTTCTGAGTGCTTTCACAGACATTTTATAGAATGCCTCCCACGAACACAGAACTTTGTTCTTAGAAAGTGCAGGCAAAATAACTAGTAAGGCTGAAATATGTAAAATGAGCCCTCTGGTTTTACAGATAAAGAAGCAAAGGCAGAAGGCACCTGAACTTGCTCAAAGCTCCAGTGAACTGGAGGTGGCCTAGGGACTGCTCAGTCCACTCATCCGGACCACAATTTGCATCCAAGTGGCTGGCTTCCAATTTATGTTCTCATTTTCTAGTTTGGGTAAAGAGAGTTCCCAGCCCCATCTTTGTCTTCAAGAAAGTCCCCAGGTTTCTAGGCTCCCCTGCAGTATTTCTCTGACTAGGTGGATATAGAAGCTATCATGTGGTGGGGACACATGAGTACAACATGATTGCTTGATAAATAATGATGGAGCTAAACAAATGAACGATGGATACGTCCATACATGTAGAGCTGAATGTTGTTACCAGTCAGGAGCACATCTATAGAGTTACTAGTTTAGATCAATTCACTCACCCTCGCTTTCCATTCACAGCCAGTTTTGATTGTCGACGTGTTTTCAAATACCTGCCATTCTGGGGAACTGATTTACAGGTTGCCTTGAAGAGGCGGCGTGAAGCCATCACACGTCACGTAGGAGGCCTCGGTCCTGATGGTCTCAGTTACCATTTTGCAACTCAGAGCCTGGGCCGACCGTGTCGAGGGCGGTGCAGGTACCTAAGTTCTCCAACATCTGTAAATCCTTATATATTTAGAACTTTCAACTTCTTTTTTTCCCCCTCTTGAATATTTTCTTCCAACTGCTAACAAGAAGCAGCACTGATCAATGTGGTTTTCAATTTCTTTCTTTTCCCTCTTCCTGCTGTGCCGAGAAGGAGTCCAGTGGTTAAGCAGAGGCTGCAGGTGGGAAAGGGACAGACGCAAAGAGACAGACCGACCTCTCAGCCCTGGTGTGTGGCCCTGGAATCGGGGAGTTCCTTTCCTCTCCCAGCGGCTCCTCGACGCCCCCTCCCTTGGCAGGTTTCTATATTCTAGTCACTGCCCCAGGCAAGTACAAACTTCTAGTGCCTTTCAAGTGGATCCAGAAGCTATTTTTGAACATTTTCTGTGTTTAGCCAATTTACCCAAGCACAAAGTATGAAATACAAGAAGCTGTGAATTTTGCTTACCCCTGAGCACTGAAGGGTGTGAGATACATTATATATCTCATATATTTAATAAGTGAGGAAAATGCACACGTAGTCTGTGAGAGCTCGTTTTAATGAATCCTCACTTTTGCCTGCTCACACACGCACCATGCTTTGCATCTGAGTCAGCTTAGCGAGCACTCCAGACACCTCGCCGACGTCCCATTCTGGGGAAACTCAATTACGTCTGTGTGCATTTCATGCAGGTGAACTGCGGCTGGGGCAGCTGGGCTGCCTTCCTCTGTGCTCTGCCGTGGACCGTGGTTCCTGTGACAGGACCATTGGAGATGCACATGAGAAAAGAACCATATGGCTGTCAACAAACCACTGTGCACCTTTTAATTTATCCCAAGTTCACAGATGGGTAACCCAAGCTTCTGGGATGTGCCCAAGGTCATGGAGTTAACTGTGTTAGAGGCAGAAAGGGCTCTGGGGTTCTGACTTCCAATTCCTGGCGGGGTCCTTCCCTGTCTGAAAATAAAATACATTAATAACAGATCTTGATTGATGCTACCTACCATTTTCCTATCACGGGGGGACCACAATACATACCGACATCACTCAGCGATTCCCAATATACTCGGATATCTTATATCCACTTGGATCTGTGCTTTTGCACACAGTAGCTGTTGTAACTACTGGGTGTGTTACGGAAGGACTGTGGGCAATCAGTTTCTTCGCGTTGAACTGTTCTTCCTGGATTATATTTTCTGATATTCCTAATTCTGATTGGACTTGAATGCCTTCTTACTGTAGTCAAGTCAATCACCTTTATTATTAATTTTCCTAGCCATGCCCCGACTCCAGGCCTCTCTGTGGAGTAATTATGAATTAATCAATGCTCATTCAATCTTCATTAAATCACACTCTTTATAATGGAGAGACAGAATAGTGCCATGGTTATGAGAATGGGATTTGGAGGCAGATAGGACCTGTGTTTGAATCCTGGCTTTTCTCAGACTACCAGGGTCACCTTGTGTAAGGTAATTAATCACTCTGTAAAGTTAAAATCACTCTTGGGGTTGTTGAAGTAGAACTTGAGATAATGTATAAACACCTAGAACAGTGCCTGACATGTATTAAGTGCTGAATAAGCTTTAGGTACATTGACTGAGTCACCGTGCTAAGCTCTTGAAGAACAAAAAGGAAAGCATGGTGCTTCTACCCAATCACATGGGTGACACACGTATAGACAAACAGTTATATAACAGTGTGATACACGCCGTAATCAAAGGCTCGAAATGCTACAAGGGCGCGGAGATTCATCCAATGGAGTCAGATATAACTTGCACAAGTCCAGCCATGCCTGGTCTGCTCTCTCTCTCTTAAGTACATTGAACAACTATTTTCATATGGATTCTATCATATACTATATGTTCTTATATATATTATAAATTTATACCCTTGTATTATAAAAATAGGCTTTCCTCACAACCATGTGTACTTAATGTTATGGGAGAGGGGACCATTTTGACAGGTGATTGTAGCGGTTTATGATGTTAGGCTTATAACCTAACCCTTCCTTCATCCCAGATGCCACTCAGCTGTAACTAGGTGTCAGTGAGGCGCTGAGGAGGGACTGCTGCAATGACTCATTAATCTAGTGCACTCATTTAGCCGGCAGGTACTGGGTTGGTGTCACTGCCACCCGCTGTGCTGGGAGGGAGGGCTCAAAGCAACTTGACCCACGTGCCCGGGCCTTGTCCTCAAGAGGCTTCCATTTCGAAGGGGAGACAGACAAGCAAGCTGTGCTCAATCCATCAGGAGAGGGTTGCCGCCAGGGCGGAGGAGGGCGGTGCCTCCTGCGGGGGTGGGAGGCAGCGGCAGAGGGCCGGGGAGGCTGGGCCTCGCAGGCGGGTAAGCCATCACTGCCAGTTACAGTCAGACAAGGTTGTGCTTCAGAGAAAACCAGTGCAGGTAGCCACCTCCAGGCAGAAGGCGTGGAGTGATTAAGTCAGACGAATCCCTTCCCGGTTTCATCGTAAGGGGACTTGAAAAGAAGGCGGTGGTCTCGGTGGCAGGGATTTATCTCAGGATCCTTGGCATCAGCAAGTTCCCAGAGGTCTCCCATAGGTGGGCAAAACTCCCACTTCCCGACTTTATGGAGAACTTAACAAGAGAGAAGCAGTATGAAACACGCTTTAGGAATATTCTTCTTAGGTTAATCTAAAATTGAAAATAAAAATGTATTCAGTTCTATAAGTAATTGAACAATGCTCTTAAAATTATTAGAAAAAAGAAAAAAAACTATAATTTCCATCTTCCTAAAAATAAAAGCTATTGGCATTCTAATGGTCAATCCTCCAGATTTTATAATGTGCCAAGAAGAAAGACAATGAGCTCAACTGATACATTATTTTGCAAACTCTTCGCTCAGCAATGTAGATGGTTATCTTCCTGGGTCAAAAATATGTGCAGCTTATTTTTAGAATATTTTAATGTGCATATTTACAAAGCAAAATAATTGTTATAACTTTAAGAATTTCCTGAAAAAGTAGCAATAGTAGAAAAATGACCAGTAAGTATAACTTTGGAGTATCTGCTAGACCCTGTAAGTCTATTTACAAAACAAAAAGCCCCCAAGAAAACTGAAGAGAGGAGTAAAAGTTAATGATTCTATAATTACTACTTTAGAGACACTCACTCCCCGGCCGTTAGCCAACATGGAAGACACACGTCTGTGAGAAAGGGCAGTCAGGGTGGATTTTCCCTGGGCTCCGCCACAGGGACCCCCAGAGAGCGTTCACCTTATTGCTCCCCGAGTCCCTTCGTCTCTAAAAAAAAGGAAGCCACACTGGCTTGTGGGTTTTGGCTCTTTCAATCCGTGACGCTGTCTTTCAGGAAAATGACTTATTTTAGAAGCAGAAGATAACAGAACTAGAAGAAAGCTTAACTGTGGGAGGCGCTGGAACATTCATTGGGGTCAGAGTTCTGCTCAGAGAGCCTCATGCTCTACTCCAGGTCCAAAATGACTATTGAGGAGTTTTCTCTCCTAAGAGCGAGTTAATAAGGTGGGGTGACAGGCTGGGCTGACTGCTCAAGGGCCCATGCGTGATGTAGCAGGAGAAGCGCAGGGCGGGGAGGGCTTGAG
Source organism: Mormoops blainvillei (assembly GCA_004026545.1). Classification (NCBI taxonomy): domain Eukaryota; kingdom Metazoa; phylum Chordata; class Mammalia; order Chiroptera; family Mormoopidae; genus Mormoops; species Mormoops blainvillei. Next base: position 51,075 of record PVJD01004393.1, read on the forward strand.
AGAAGGTGGGGTCTCCGCCGCCATTGCTGCTCGGCTCTGCGCTGGCGGCTCTTGCCGCGGTGTTCTTTGGCAGCTCGAGGTCCTCTATGATTCATCGCCCGTGCCTCCAGAGAAATGAGATGGCCCAAAGATGATCCAAATGGGTCCCCTCTTGTCCCTGCTCAGTGGGCTAAGAAACATGGATTTTGTAAGGGAGAGAGTCTGGCAGAAATGCCACCCAGGGATTGGAATAGACAGAGGCTGAGGAGCCGCCTGCCAGGGAGGAGTCTGAGCATGAACCACCACCACCACAATAATTAGAGTTTATCGGGACCTTTTTCTGTATCAGGGACTAGGGCCCAGTTTTGTTTACAATGATCCTAGGAGATAGATGCTGCTATTACTGCCACTGGAGAGGCCAAGAAAGGGAGACCTGGAAAGGTTATTGACCTTGACCAAGGTCACACAGTATGAGGCAGAGTCAGAGTCTGACCTTGTGCAATTTGACTCCAGAGTCCACACCATCAGGCGCTGCGGCTCACCCCTCAGAGGTGAAGAGGGCAGGGGTCACCAATGGGGGGCTGCAGAGTGCAGAGTCAGGAAGAGACATAAATAAAAATTCGACAGAAAGTGGGATGTCCAGATGAGAATCAGTTTTCCTAGGTTATGTATGTTCTCTACATTTTAGTCTGCTTATTTCTAAAATGGAGTTGAAAGAGTTTAGATTTGATATCTTAATTTCTTATTAAAATTTTACTTATGGCCAAGGACTGGATGTCACTAATTTTTACAACTGGCACATTTACAAATTGCATGTCAGTACATATTTTTTTTAAAAAAAATGACTGTTTTGAAGGTTAATTGAGAATCTATTTTATTTGGCAATAGGTACACTGAAGAGTGAGTATAGCACCTGACTTATTTCAATTTCACAGAATTTGCATTTATGCTCTAACTTCTGAGATAGGGGCCTTAATTAAGCAAATGAGTAGTAATGAGAACAGAAATAAACAGAAGTCCAGTTAAGAATAACTAGAAAATATATCATCTGCTTGGGCATTGATTGGTTCTAGCATTAAAATTTATGAACCAAAAATATGGCTTTGTCTTGAGAATCAAAGGCCCTACCGTCATACTTTTCTGGAGTAGTTATACTACACACTTTAATATTTGAACTCTGTTTTTATGGTCTTACACAAAAAGACAGCCCTTTGGTTTGAGTCTCCAGCTGCGACACTGTATCAGTTTTATCCTAGTTAAAGAATGGCTTTGGGTGCCAGCTTCCAGTTATAACGTAAATAAGTCCTGGGGATTTATTGACTGTAGTTAAGCATTGTCACTGTAGTTAACACTGCTGTCTGGTCCATTTATTTAAAGGTTGCCAAGAGAGTGGATGTTAAAAGTTCTTATCACATGAAAAAAATATTGTAACTATGATGGAGGCTAACTAAACTTATCATAGTAATCATTTTTCAATGTATACCTGATGTCATATCATTATGTTGTACACCTAAAAGTAATACAATGTCATATGTCTATTACATCTCAAAATAATAATAATAATAATAATAAATGGTTTGGGGATGCTCTCTAAGGTTGGTCCTTGGCCCTCAGGCCATTCTTGTGAGGTGGAGAAGAGAAAGGGGAGCCCCAGTTTCGAAGCTGCGCAAAGCAGAGCAAGGGGAAAGGGAAGGTGATGGCCGAACGGGACCCAGGGACTCCTGAGCCAGTGCCCTTTCCAGGAGATTAATTTCCCTCCCTTTTCTCATTCTGATCAAATTTGAGGGCTCCCGTGAACGAGAGATGTTGGAATGGCCAGAGCAACTGCCCAAGGCAGAATCTCCGGAAGCATTGCCAGTGTTTTACGGGGACAGCAGGATCATGGGAAGCACCCACCACGACGAGGTCAGGAGGCCAGACTCTCATCTCGGCACGGCCACTAACTAGCTGGGTGACTCCCGGAGCTTAGCATTTCAGGACTATAGGAACAGCCAGCTCTCAAGTGGCTGGAAAAGTACTCTTTGAGTTTGAGGGAGAGCAACTGTTTCTGTTTTAAAAGAGAAATTCTCTCCCCAGTGGTGAATTTTCCCTCTACTGGCGAAGAAGTTTTTGGCCCACCGGTACTTTCTCCCTGGTCTGTAGGTTATGTTGTTTGAGCTGATCAGCTATTCAGTGCAGCCGGGTCACTCGTCTGGGAACTGATTTCTCAGTTGGGAGACTCAGCGGGTTTTCTGGGCCTGTAGTCAGGACTCCTTCATGCTCTCTTTCCTGTTCTGTGCGTCTCGGAGGTCACACTTCCTCACAACTCAAAGGGGCTGAGAGTAGAGGAAAAACCACCGAGGTGAGTCAGGTTGGCTACTCCTAGGAGTTACGGCGTTTTGCCTGAGAGGACGTTAAAACCGGCAGAGAAGCTGAGGTGGATTGGGGAATCGTACTTGTGCAGCCGCGCTCTGTCTCTAATTACCAGAGATGAGAGCAAGTCTGACTGGACTATCCAAAGGATTTATGATATTTTGAAGGAAAATAAAGGGAAAATAAATTTTTAAAAAGATCCTCAGTTCCAGAGGATTCCTTTTGCTTTATGTTTTGTCATTTTGTTTTCATTTCAGGGTTTTAGAGGAAAAGCAAACCCAAACTACAATTTTACTATGTTGTAACAAATTATAGGACACACAAGTATATTTTGCAGCTTCCTCCTATGGAAAGAGAGTTGCTATTGGCCTTCAAATGTTGGAGATATTGGTGAAAGTTATGGAGTGCGTGATTAAAAACTAGCATCTGAGATGAATAATAAGGAATTAAGGCATTTTGTCGTAATTTGATTTTTATTCATTTCTAGAAAAAAATTGCTCAACATAACATAAGCTGGGCCCACTCAAATGGGGGGCATGCATATGTTCCCCGTTCTGCCAGACTCACAACCAATTGGAGTGTTAGCTATTTATAAACTCAAGGTTGACTGAAACCATCTCGCCACCACACAGAGCTCCCTCCTTCATGAAAGGAGATCTACTGGTAGGTGTTGGGAGCAAATGTTTAACAAGTGTTTTTCTGCCCTGAAATATGGAGGAGGAGAGGAAACGTATGGCAATAGCAACTGAGGCCATAGACTGCAGTACAAAAAGACTGCAAACCACGGACGGTGTTAAAATCAGTGTGTCCATATGGGACCTTCATTGACTGGGAAACCGGGAGGGGTGGGGGCGCTGCAATGAAAAAACGTGATGAGAAAAGAGCGAGACATGTGCCTACTCCTTCCAAGACGATGAAGAGAAAAGCAGGTGGTTATTTTTGACTCTAGAAGGACTTGCTTCCAATGTGACCTAGGGGTGCGCATTTGGAAAGGGAAATTGGAGCCATCGGCAAGCTGTTTGTGTGTTGCTCTATTGCTGGGAAGAGGGAAGTCAAAAAGGAAAAACTCCTTTTCTTTTCCTACAGAAGAACTTCACTTTGGTAACTTGTAGTTATTGAGGGGCAGGAGATGGAAAGAAGATATATCGGGGTCCATTGAGTTGCAAGAGCCAGAAAAACCCAACCCAACAGGATTTACAGAATGAATTTTAGGCACTCTTATAGAAGTCCGGGGCAGCCTGGCCAAGGGGTAGCTGTATCCAGGGCCTACGTGTTAGGTGTGAATCTTTTCCTCTCTCCATTCTACTCTCCTCTATGATCCGTTTGTTCTCGAACTCCACACACTGTACAGTAGCTCCCTGTACCTCCAGGCCGGTATCCTTCCAAATTACTGTCTGCTGGTAAAGTTGGGAAAAAACAAACAAACAAACAAACAAACACACACCTTGGTCCTAATTTCCCTTGGCCTGAATTAGGTCTCATGTTCATCCTTGAGCCAATTGTGGTAGCCAGGAGAATGGAATGTGCTGAATGATTTAGGCCTGGGTCACGAGGGTGCCCAAGATTTGGGGGTGGAGTCCAATCCAGTGAAGGATAAGGACTGAGAGCAGACAGGTGAGTGGATGCTGGGCAGCCAGGGGCCCCAGAGAAGGGACCCACCAGTTTGTACAGTGAAGGTACTAGGTGCTGTGTTCACGTTTTCTCAAGCAAGCCTTCCATCCTTCCTATGAGGAAGTCATTATTCCTGCCATTTGGTAAATGAGAGCACTGTGACTCAGAGAGGTTAAGTGAGACTTGTGGTGACAAATACTAGTCAGTGGCGGAGCTGGGGTTTGAACCTGTGCCCGCTGACCCTGCCGGCGCTCTTTACGCATCTAACCAACATCAAAAGCCAGGCCCATCTAATCACACCCTTCTCAGCTATTTGCCACTTGCAATACACCCACTTATTTTTTTTCCCCTGACAAATATTGTTCTGCCCAGGGTGACATTGAGGCATCTGTCTCTAGGCAGGGTGGGGGATATCACCGTTGCCGGGATCAGAACCCCTGCAGTTTAGCTTTTTAAAAGGAAGGGAGTCTGAGCTGTCAGAGGGGTCCACTGACTACCAGCGTCACAGAGTGAAGGGGAGTGTTCTGATTTCTCCACCTCCGCTCCTATATGGCATCACCGTCCCCTCACCCCTACTTCTAGGTGGCTCCCTGGCTCCCCTCTCAGCGGGAACGTCCTCCCCACACTGTTAGATCAGCGGCACTCCCCAGCCCAGGCACTTCGCTGCATCCTGCTCCACCAAACCTCAAGTCCTCTGTCTGGACTTCACGGGCCTCTGTAACCCTCTTCCCCACTTCCCAGCCCAGCCCCCCATCAACCTTATTTTCTAGCCTCCCATGCTCTGCTCCAGTCAGAGCTGTTTTCTCACTGTCCCACAAACATGGAACGCCCACTCCCTCCTTTGCACCACAGCTCCCTGCCCTGAATAGTCATCCTCCACCCGCTCTTTCTGTCCAGAGTCTGCAGGACCAAGGCTAGTGAAGTCCCCTGGGCTACTTCCTCTCTGTGGGTCTCTTCTTCCCATAAACAGTACCTCATCTTAGTTCTTCTGTACGGTCATACACACATACATTTGGGTACATGTCTATATTGTACATACATGTGTGTGTGTTCGCCTGGCTTCAAATATTGTTGTCCTTTTGAAAACCTAAGCTCCTTGAGGATAGAGCTCATGTCTCAGATTTAAAATTTTTTAACTCATTTTATTTATCAAGTTTGGGGACATCCTTAGGCTTGATTTAGCTGTATACACATAATAGACTTTCTTTTGTCAATAAGAAGTTATTGACTGCTTCAAAAAATTTACCAAAGCAAGGTGTGCATATGCCAGTACATCAAATACTAAAGAAAAGCTCACGATAGGAGGCAACGCTCTTGCTTCCGTTTCCATCACCAGTTTCCACCTTGAGTTCCACTTCGTTCCCTCCACGGCTGTAGCCCAGATCATCTGCATACGAAGCTGTTTCTTGATTCATAACCTTAGACAAACATTACTGATGCTCCTTTGTGAAAATGAAGAACTTACCTAATTTTTATTAATTTCTTCTTCTGAGTGTTTGATACTTCCGTCATCGTTTTCCTTCTTTTAGCGATCCTTATAATTTTGAAAATTATACTTCATTCTCTATTTATCGTTCTTTAACTTTTATAGGTAAATTAATATATTAACCGATTACTTACTGGGAAGGAGTTTGCATTGATGAGAAATTGGCTGGCTATTAGCTCTCTTCTTGCATGACATTTGAAATGTATCAGAGAATGTAATATTTATGCATGTAACCCATAGAAAGCCTGGTGCCCTCCTGTCCTCTCTCATATTATGTGTTATTCAAAGAAATATTTATCCTGCATACAAGATAATTTAAAATGCTAAGAATGGAATATTTTAAAAACATGATTTTTTTCATCACAAACACATATAATTTAGTGAATATTCTTTTACCCCTCTTATACATAGTTAAGGTATTGTAACATAATATTGTTAGCCTGAAAGTCTAGCCTTTTGCATGACCCCTTCTTATTGGGTGCTTAATTTAAGCCAGTCACCACTGAAAAGGACATATTCTTTTCCGGAGAGGAACAAAATGGATGGACCTACTGCTGGGACCTGGTATGTCAAGACTGGGTCTGTGAGGGATGAGGCTGACAGATGGGAAGTAAGGAGGGAAGGAAGTCATTAAAAGAAGTTACAAAAGTAACTCCTTTTGACAGCAAAATTTTTCTTAGGATTTGGGTATTTGGGGCCCAATGACTTATTATGATACAGATTTAAAATACATGATAAAACAGTACATAAAATACACCTTGAACAATATATCTTTCGCTCATTGCTGTACTCCAGCAATGCTATCAGTTTCTTGTGTATCTTGATAAAGATGTGCATATACAAAGACATAACTATATCTTCTTTTTCTCCCAAATATTGTAGCATTCTAAAAACACCTACCCTTGCTTTTTTCCCAGACATTGTAAATTGGATCATTCCATAGAAATTCATATAGAGCTGCTTCCTTTTTCTTTCAACATTTTGTGGATGTACCACAGTTTATATAACTTATTATAGAATGATTGCAAAGATATGTTATGTAAATAAATTATTTGAATTTATTATTTAAAAGACCTATGGAGGACTTCTTAAGTGGTTTCCAGTCTTTTGCTGTGTTAAACAATGTTGCGATGAATATCCTCTTAGTTACCTAATTTTGCATGTGTGAAAAAACTTTAGGTATTATATTTATAAATATTAAAAATTATAAATACACACAACATGTTGTATTATATATTTATAAATATATAACTATATTAAAATATGTATTTAAAGCTGTAAATTATGTATTTATAAATTATATATTTATAAAGATAACTCTATATTTTATGCCTATAAGTAAGTATTTACTCAATTTTTCTTCACAGAAGTTGTACCAGTTCACATTCCTACTCTTTTTAAAATCTTAAAAATTTTTTTGTGATAAATAAGACACAACGTAAAACTCAACAATCTTAACTATTTTAATTAAGTGTACAGTTCATTAATGTTAAGGTACATTCACGTTGTTGTGCAATCGATCTCCAGAACTTCTTCCTCTTGTAAAAGCGAAACCCTACATTCATTAAACGACTCCTCATTCGCCCCCACCTTATGTGCCCCATTGGCCACCCCCTCAGCAATTTCCATTCTGCTTTCTCCTTCTGTGAATTTGACTATTCGAGGGACCTCATATAAATGGAATCGTACTGTATTTGTCTTTTTGTGACTGGCTTATTTCACTTAGCATATTGTCCTCAAGGTTCATCCCGTGTAACAGGTGTCAGAATTTACTTCCCTTTTAAGGTTGAATAATATCCCATTTTATGTCTAGACCACATTTTGTTTACCCATTTATCTGTCAGTGGACACCAGAGTTGCTTCCACCTCTTGGCTGTCATGAATAATGCTGCTGTGAACACTGGGTGTGCAAGTCTCTCTTTCCGATCTTACTCTCGGTTCTTTTGAATATATGTCCAGAAGTGGAATTGCTGGATCCTATGGTAATTCTACTGTTTTCCGTTGCAACTTCACCATTTTACATTCCCACCAACAGTACACACTCCTATTACGGTTGGGAATGCCCTCTCTCGAACACCTTTGCCAATTATCGTGTATGATCAAACACTTTACTTGTCACTCTAATTTACTTAGAAAAGACCCATTCCCTTATCAATGAAAGAATCTTAGGGTTCCTAGCTGGGTTACTTAGAGGGTTTCAGAATGCAACTAGATGGATGCCCACTTTTCTGAAACCAGGCATTATGTGAAGAGTGCAGGTTGCTACTTTTTTTTTTATATTATTTCCTCCAAAGACAAAAGGTAAACAAAATTGTTTTCAAGCTTAAAGAACTTATTTTTAAGGTGAAGCGTGTGCCATCTTTCTATGGTGAGTTGACAAAAATACTCAGTTTGCAAGGAATTAACTTCCAGGCTGACAGATCAGCAAAACTGTAATTCCAGGGGTTTCCAATTATGTGATGTCAACTGGAGGGAGAAGGGGTGCTTTCAAGGGGAAGATTAAAAAAAAACAACAACACAACCTTCTAAAGAACCAAAAACCTTCTAAAGAACCCACAGTCAGGAGACCACCAAAATAGAGCAATGGAGAAAGAAACTCATTTCAGACAGAAACACAGAGGCGCTTTTGCTTGAAGAATGTTGTAAAAATGTTGATGATAATATGCCCTAATTAGGTGGCAAATCAACCTTTATAGCAAAAGTCTGAGTTATCTACCACTATTAAAATAATTCTGAATCTTTATTGTGTGTCCAGATTGATGAAAAAAATTCCATTAACTCAAAATGCCCAATATTTGCATTACTTTGTATACAGTTGCATTTAGTACTATTTCGTATTCTACTCTTTTTCCCTGGACATGATTTTGTATCCCTATTTGCTTATGGCTACATGGTCCAGCACTCATATTCTTTTAGTATATACCTAGTTTATAGAACTTTAAAATTTTATTTATTTAAGAAAAGGAGTTTTATGACTTTCAAATGCATGCAGTAACTGCTGACAGGACAAGGGGAAGTGGAAAAGTGGAAGTTGCCTATGTATTTAAGAGAGTCCTGTGCTTTCACAAACAGATAAGATGTGCTTCGAATGAGCTCATCCATCGTTTGAATAAAAACTGCTGGGAAGGTGGTGCTTAAGCAGTTTGTGGTCTTTGATGCAAATAGGGTTGACATTCCCTTTGCTTACTACATTGTTCAAGCTTCCTTTGAGAGCTGAGGTGCCCAGACCTCAGCCCCAGGTGTTCAAATGGCTATATAGGGCACTGGTCCACAGCCTTGTTTGTGCCTTAAAATTTCTTGGGGACTTTTGGTTTTCCAGACATCCAGCCCTCATCCCAGATCAGCTCCTTCAAGAAGGGGTCTGGATGTTGGTGTTTATTCAAAGTTCCCTGCATGATTATGACACAGAGCTGAGAACTACTACTGGTCAGGAGACTATGTTAACAACTCCATCATCTGGGTCCCCTGATTTCTATAAGCAGGTCTATGTAGGTCCCCAGAAAGCAAAAGATTTGTCTTGATTCGCTACCAACTAACTGCTAAAGTCAAAATAAACAGCCTGAAATGCAGATGTGTTAAGACAGAAACATTCAGTCATTTAACAAACATTAATTAAGCATTTCTTATATGTTCGGTTTTAGGCAATTTGAATGGCTTAAAAATAAATCAGGCATTGCTTCCCTTGTTTTTATCCTACCATCAGAAAGAAAAAAATGTAAAATGAATTCCAATAATATATGATAAAGTCTGTTTTCATTCAAGAGAGGTGTATAGACAAAATGCAATCAGGACTTACTATTACATCTAGCACAGAAGAATGGAGGAGGAAGGTTACACTTGAGCTGCTCCTGATTTGGGGGAAGAGTTGCACGCCCTGAGGTGGGGGAGAAGGCTGGGGCTAAGACAAGCAGGGAGAGAGAGGGAGAGCATGGAGAGTAGATGGAAAACAAGAGGTTTGGTGTGGCCCCAGCTTGGGTGGCGTGGAGCAGTGGATTTTAAGGGGTCAGATAACACAGGGCTTGAGTTTCAGTACAAGAGGCCTACATTTTGTGTTTGCCATGTAAAAGGGACCTCATTGGAGGCCTTTCCTTTTGGAAAATTTGGGAATTTGGAAAATCTGGGAATTGTTGATGTGAGAATCCAAGACTGGAAAATGTTCTATCTTGATAGAAGCCCAGCATGGTAAAGGTGCTACATCCATCCCTGTCTGGCCTAATGTTCCCTAGAATTGCTCATTGTCCCGCCTGGCCTCTGAGAAGGCTGGGCAAATGCTCTGTGTTTTTCCCCTCTTCCACCTTCAATAATAGTCAAAGTCTTAGTTATCTTTTTATGAGCCCAAACGTTCCAGTTTTCTGTTGCTCCAACACAAAGGCGCCTTCAGCAGGTGCTCAGCTGTTGACTGGGAGAAAAGGAAACGCTGTGCAGAGTAGATGTGTGCAGGGTGCAGGGGGAGGCCAAAGCCCTGGGACCACCAGGGCCTGGAGGGCTAGCCTGTGATGAAATGAGATAAGGCCCCTGCACGCACCCAACGTCGTGCATAGTGCCTGGTCAGTACAGGATAATGACCTAACAACATCTTTAAAGAATGAATTAAGAACTGGTGCACTCAATGGAACAGGAATCTTGTGCTTTTCTTTGTAATTTCAAGGAACACTTTCCTTTCATGTCTACAATATTATCCTGAAATATTACAAGTCTAGCACATTACCTTGATGCTTCATCAAAATCTTAGCATTTGCATCGCAATACATTTTTAGAGGAATCACACTTAAATACAAAAATCAAAGCTGCTTATGGTTTTAAATCTTGACACAAGTAATGTTTTACTATATAGGTTATTTGGCAACTTCTTTTTTTATTCAACGCTCTCATGTGAGATTTACTCATATTGATTCTTGTAGTTAGAGTTTATTCAATTCAATGGCTATTTAAGTGGATCACGTTATATGAATACACTGCAACTTGTTTATCCATTTATGACAATAGAGATTTAGGTTGTTCCCAAATGTCTACTTTACAATGGATGCTGTACTGAATATTTCTCTATGCAATTCTCTGTGCAGATGTGAGAGAGTCTGCAGGACGTATAGCTAGAAGAGGAATTCCTGGGTCACTGGATATCAGCATTTTCAACTTTATGTGGCCAAGCTGCTCTTAAAAGTCTTGGTACCAATTTCAACTCTGGCCAGCAGTCTCTAAGAGCTGCCAATTGCTTCTAACCAATGTCCCCCACTCCATGGTGCCTCCTGCTATGGTGTGAGTTTAGTGGTTTCAGTTGTGGGCACTGCACTGGGGAGCTTTTGAGGGATGATGAAAATGTTCTTAAATTGGATTGTGATGACGGTTGCACGACTCTTTAAATTTATTTTAAAAATCAGTGAACTGTACATTAAAAACAGGTGCCCTTGCACTGCCTTTGATGTTCCACCTGCTTCCCTCACCCCCCTTATCTGAGCAGGTTTCCTCAGCTTAGTCCGCGTTCTGGCTCTCTCTCGTATCTGTCTTCCTGCTTCCTTCACTCAGATGAAATCTGTTCTCAATCAGTTCTTCCACTGAAAAAGTTTAGATAGATTGATGCCTAAAACATTATTCATGATAGATTATGGTTTATTTACATTTTACACAGAATTGCTGAAAATAACTAGAGAGAAGTTTGAAAAGATCTTGTGTTAGTCTGTAAAGGCTGCTGTAACAAAGTACCAGCAATTGGGTGACTTAAACAACAGATATTTATGTTTTCACAGTTCTGGAACCTGAAAGGTTAAGATCAAACGCAGGCGTGGTTCACTTCTGATGAGGCCTCTGTTTTCGGCTTGCAGATGGCCACCTTCTTCTTATGTCCTCACATGGCCTTTTCTCTGTGTACCTGCATGGCTGGTGTCTCTTCCTCATCTAATAAGGACACCAGTCCTGGTGAACTAGGGCTCTGCCTCTATAACTTCGTTTAATCTTAATGACCTCCATAAAGGTCCCATCTCCAAATAGTTACGTGGGGGCTTTAACCTATAAGTTTTGGGGAACAGAACTCAGTCCATAACAGATCTTACAAATAGGTCATTTGACCTTGTCATTTGCAGATGTAGAAGATGCTGAATAGAAAATCTATAGTCATGCCAAGAGGAAATGATCATTTTACTCATTTGGACCAATTTTTGGAAGAAGCAAAGTCAAATTAGCATCAGAAAGACTTAATCAGGATATTTTTGTTCTCGTTATTCATTGCTGGGTAACAATTTACCCCCAAAACTTCATGGTTTAAAATAACACCAATAATTTTATTATGTTCATGGAATCTGTGGGTCATGAATTTGGGAGGCGCCTGGCTGAGTGGTTTTGGCCCTGGGTCTCACATGTTGTTGTAATTAGATGTCACCAGAGCCGAAGCCGTTGTCGTGGAGGCACCGCTCTGTGCTCGGAGTCTCAGGGCCCCTCCGCGTGGGCGCTCCAAGTGGATCGGTGGCCTCAGGGTGCTCAGGCTGCTAGATGAGGGCTCAGTGCCCCTCAGACGCATGTCCTAAAAGAATCAGGCCATCTAAAACCTATTCTGAGGTCACATTTTATCACTCCCGCACTGAGATTCAAGGGGAGGGAACACAGACCCTACCTCTCAATGAAAGCAATGTCAAGATCACATTAGCAAAAGAGGATATAGGATGGGAAGTAATATTGTGGTCATTTTTGGAAAATGCAACTGGACTCAATTTTGGAAAGATCATTATTTTAAAAAATGTACAGAAATATACACTGGTGGAAGGAAACTGCACAGTGAAGTTTTCTTGCTCTGCCTGGGGATCTCCCACATTTGCATCCAAGTGGGGGCTGGTCAGCTTTGGGTTCAGTTCTATCCTTGTCAACCCCTCAATTTTTATGAGTTTGTTCCATGTCAAGTTCAGGTAACTATCTATTAGGGCCTCATATTTCTCTTAACTGGCCACAGAGAATACCCCTTCCCTTCTTTTCATTTTTTATTTTTTTATTTTTACTGATTTTTAGAGAGAGAGAAACAGAGGGGGAGAGAGAGACATTAATTTGTGCATTCATTGGTTGATTCTTGTGTATGTTCTGACTAGGGATTGAACCACAACCCTGGCATATTGGGTCGACACTCTAACCAACTGAACTACCCGACCAAGGGAGAATATTCTCTCTCTATGTGGTGGCCGGGGTGGGGGACTTAAGTACTAGCTCAAGGATACCTGATGTTTATTGGTATGGACTGAATTATGTCTCCTCCAAATTCATAGGTTGAAGTCTTGTCTCCCAGTACGTCATAATGTGACTGTGTTTTGGAGATAGGGTCTTTGAAAAGATAATGAAGTTAAAATGAGGTTATTAGGGTATCCAGTATGCCTGCTGTCCTCATAAGAAGAGGAATTTTGGACACAGACACATGCAAAGGGAAGACCATGTGAAGATACAGGGATTAGACAGTGATCTACAAATCAGACAGAGGGGCCCGAGAGGAACCCAAGCCTCGATCTTGGACAGGTAGCCTCCAAAAGTGTGAGGAAATAAATCTGTTGTTTGAGCCACCCAGTCTGTGATGCTTTCTTAAAGCAGCCCTAGCAAACACATACTCTAACTCAACTTTCGACTCTATGAAAAGTATTTCGTGGGGTGTCTTTGAAGGATCCATTTCTCTGGATCATGTTTTCAAACTTACTTTTTAAACCAGAAGATGACTTTATTCTTTTTTACTCATGTTAATATTACCGAAGTCCTCAGTCTATAAAATATAGAAGTAGTAATTAATCGGCACGCAATGTTCTTAGAAGTCTGAAATATTTCCTTATAATAAAGGAAAAGTATTTATTTTCCCTCCGGAACAGCGAAGTGGCTTTGAGAGCACGAGCACTCAAAAACCTATGCTACCGGCCAACCTGTGCCTCACTCACCTGAGAGTCTCTGCCTTATTGGCCCCATCCCACTCCCCGCGCGCACAGCTTCTGGCACGATGTTACTAAAATAGCGCTTAGCCTGCAGTTCTTCGAAACTGCTGAGCTCATCGCCGAGCTTCGCCTGTTTGCTGTACCGAAGGCCTGGGGGAAGCGCCACTGAGCCTGAGTGAGGCTGCGCAGCAGCAAAGCGGAGAGATCTGACGTCATCCCCTGACCGCACACGGCCCAGGGGGACCCGTGTGGCTTTGGCACCTGATGCCCTAGCTGTGCATCCTGACTTGACCATTACTAGCTGGGGGACATGCCAGGCATCTCACCTCGAGTCTCGGTTTTCTCATCTGTGTTAAGGGGGGTTTTAACAGCTGCCTTGCGGGTGCTCGGGAGTAGTAAACAAATGGAAATGTGTGTTTATCCAGCACAGTGCCTTGCATATGGATCATTAAATATTTATTTATTTTTTACCCTTGGGAGAGTAATTATAGGGCTCAAATGAGATAATGTAGAAGGAAGTACTTTGTAGTCCGGGAAGAGCCCTCTCTGTGCCAGTTGGAATCATGATGTGGTTTGGTGTTGACTCATTCCTGACCAGACGGGTCTGAAGTACACGGGTAGTAATTGTCATTTGGGTGAGAGAAACCGGGTGAGAACACACGCAGAGGGGAACATGGGAGTGCGAGGCCCCTCAGTGTGCTCAGTGCCACTTGTGTGGCTTGAAAAGCTGAAGGGCAGAAAGAGTTTTGGAAATGTCTCTGCAAGGCTGTGCAAACTCTTTTTGGGACCCCAATGGCCAATTGTAGGAATGATGTTGAAATATAGTGGGAGGCTCAAGAATTCCTGCCCTACCCCAAATGCCAGAGTGATTCATGTCAGAATCCAACCAAATAATATCCCAGGTCATTACATTTGCCATTTGGACGTTGACATATTCAATGTTGTCAAATAAATATAGAGTATAGCTAATAGTCTGTTTTATGGATCTGCCACATTGAACCTACCTGTGTATTGGAAATTGTATTTAAATCTGCAAAGAATACAAATATAATGGTTGGGGTGTAAAGCACAGATGGGTCCAAATGCGGTGGTTTTCCTTGAGCAGTCCTGAATTAGCATCACAGATATTGAAGATGGCACAAGCTAATGCGGCGCTTTGCCAAGTAGGGCAGCTGGGTCCGCATGAGCTTTTCATACCCACCTGGGGGCCCCCCTCTGCTGCGCACTGGGCTCGAGGAGTTCATTTTTGCTTCCTCCTTTGCTGCTTTTCCCAATAACGCACCTTCTGAAGTTTGGACGGACCACATTATAGAACCCCCCCGCTCCCCACCACCTTGTGAAATCATTCTTTTCTTTAGAGGCTCTCTCGACATGAAGGGTTTAATGTTACAACCATTCACAAAGTTTTCTCCCCAGCTTTAAGTTTACTCTTAGGCTGCCTTCTGAAAAGTTTCTCCCCTTTCTCTCGTCTGTCTGTGAGTTTGTTGGCCCTCGGCTAACCCCCATCTCTGGCATATGCTGTGTGAATAGGAATGGGGTAGTGGAATTAGTAGTTGCCTTAAGTAGCTACCTGCTCCTTTGTCTGATGGTTCCCATTGGTGGGAGTTTATAGTTTCTATTCTTTGAAGTTTTTCATCGTGAAACTTCATTGGTGTCCGGTCACCTTACCAACTAGTACCTCGGCCAGCTGTAAGCATGATGGCGGACCGGCTTATTCTCTGGAGAATGAGCTTCTGGAGGAAAGTGGATCAGAATGGGTATTCTTTAAGAGAAAGAGTAATGAGTGGCAGAAAGGTTCCAAAACCTCTGCTTCACAGTTTTTCCTGGGGTTACAGACCAAAGGAAGGATTAATGAAATGCTTCGCGTAGGTTCCTAAGTATAGGAAAGAACAAATTGGATCAAACTGGCTCAGTGCGAGACAAGAAGGGGAAGAAGGGCACACCTGTTGGTTTCCATTTTGGCTTAAGTGTGTGTGTGTGCGCGTGTGTGGGTGCCCGTGTCCTATGGCAAGTGATGACAGTGGGTATGAGTAATTGGAAGGAGGTGATGCTGAAGGAAGATGGGAAACTCTTTGAATCGGCCCCTTCTTAGCGAGCTGGTGCTTGTTGGGAGATGTGAGACATAATGCCTGCTCTCTACAAGCCTTTCATCTACTGCAAGAGCCAAGATCGTTAGAGAGAAAGATAACTTTGCAATAGAAGACCACATGTGTTTAGAGCCAAATGGAATTCAGAGGCAAGCTGGGTAGGTTAAGGGAGGGTCACAGAGGAGGTGGGCCTTGTAATGGGCCTTGAAGGATGGGCAGGGTTCAGAGGCAAAAAGCATTTCAGAGAGGAGAAGGCAGAAGTTCCAAGGTCTATCTAGAGGGCTGGAAGCAATCAGTTTGCTGGCACCCAGGATCTGTCAAGGACAATGATGGAGGAGAAGCCAGGAGAGAGAGAGAGAAATATGTTGGGGTAGTTCATGGGGAGCCTTTCGTGCATGGAAGGTGGAGATATGAAATGGTCAAGGAGAAAGGAGGAAGAAGTGCTTGGGCCGCTGGAGGAAGGTGGCATGGCTTCGCATGAAGTCCAGACCTCCAAGTAAGACCCTTCTTCTTCATGCTATTACGTTTACATTTTCACGTCTTTTTAAAATATACTTTTAAACTTAAACAGAAGTTGCACAAACAGTACGAAGAACTTCTAAAATTGTAAGCCGCCTGGGCGCAAGCTGCCACCTCGGTGTGCTGTCTCTTTCAAATTCTTTGTGTACAATTTCTATGGACCAGGACATTTTCTCACAGTACACAATACACCATCAATATTGGGAAATGAAACCCGATTTTAATTCAACATCCAATCCTCAGATCTTGTCGAAGTTGTGCTTGTTGTCCCAGCAATGCCCTTTATAGCGAGATGATCCAGTTCAGAAGCACACAGTGCACTTCATTGCCACGTCTTTTTAGTGAGGAAGGAAGCCAGGGAGAGAGGGAGGATAGAGTAGGCGAGGAAACGCCTTTCAGATTTCACGAACCATCAGCACTGACAGGTAGTAGCGACAGACGGTGCTTAAAACTTTATTTTCCTTTTACAACACAGTCAACTTTCAATTATCTGCCCCAGTGAGTGGTAACATGGACAGATTTGGAATAATTTTGGATTTTCTAATACATTTTGCAGTATTCTTATAGCAATTTTGGTGGGTCTGGTTTTATTTAACTTACATAAGCACACCTGCAGGTCAGCTTTCTGAGTAGAAGTAGAAGCTGGTTCTTGTGATCTTTTAATACTCCACCAAGTAGAAAACTGAGATTCTTTTATATTGCACTTATTCCTAAAAGGGATCAGTTGAACCTAACCGAGCACAGCCCCTAAGGCAGAGCCCCGCTCCTAAGCCTGACCTGAGCAGACGCGTTTGCCAGGATCGGCAGATGTTGCTTTCGTTTCATCCACAGCCCAGAGACTCAGCCTTGCCATAATTGTTTATTTCATACAGCTTTCATCCTTCATGTTGCAAAATGATTCATGTGGAGTGTGATGTGCCTCTCTGAGTGATTACTTACCCGGAAATTTGTCTTCCTCTGATAAGACTGCGTATTTTCTGCACAAAAACGAGAATTTTCAGATAAGGTACAGATAAGCGACCCTTTGTCTCTTTTTGGTTTGAGTTCTTTGGCATTGCTCATTTATTCATTTTTTTTTCTTGTGGTTAGTGAGTGCCTACTGCTGCCACGTGGATACACATGTATGGATAAGAGTAACTCTTGTTCTCAAGGAGTTTGCATGTGATCTAGGGAGACCGGTGTAGGTACAAATGACCGTCATGGCAGAGCCTGAGCAGTGCCAGGGGGCTCAGGTGAAGTGCTCTGGCTTTGACCACCACGGAAGATGTCATGGAAGGAGTGCGCTGAGTGGGAGTGTGAAGGGGACAGGACTTGGACTTGGAGTAGAGCTGGGGACTCCACTGCAGGCTGGTTCATTGCTTACTTGCAGAGGAACATATGAGTCCCTCCTGTACCCCATACTTCTCTGGAATTACGCTGTTCACGTGAGCTGTCCCGCGTCCGGAGGGGCATAGCAGCCAACGCTTAGATCTACAGGATTCAGAGCATTCCAGGCCCTCGCGGTGGGTGGGTCCCTTCATGTCCTCATGACGTAATTAAACACCTTCCCCGCACAGGCAGAAAAACGGAGACCCAAGGAGGTGAGGTTATTCGATCGGAGACCTCAGATGTCCCCTGCGCCAGTGTGCGCTCATTATTCCTTGTGCCCACAAATCCAGGCCCAGCGTGGCTCAGAGACCAAGTCAGGCATTTGAGCTCAGGAACTGAAGAAGCGGCTGGGGTGATTCTCCACGGTCTTTCTCTGCTGTTTATTGCAATCGATGTCTGAAAAGGACAGACGACTCTACCGCTGCCCCTTTCCAGACCAGGGCCTGGGGCGCCAAAGGGAGAGGCAGGCCTGTAGGGCCCAGGGAGTGGGGGTGCAGAGTGGGGTGAGTGAGAGCTTGGGGGTGCGTGGGAGAAGGGGCACCTCAAGCAGTCGGAGAAGGATTTGCCTGGGCCTCGACCTGGAGGTCTGTTTCTCTAAGCCAGCAATTTTCATCCCCTGGTACACATAAACTAATTACTAAAATTCTGCGGCACACCAAAAAAAATATATTTTTGCTGATCTGACAAAAAGAGGTATAATTTTGATTCATTCACACTGGACAGCTATTGTAGTGTTGGCTGTTGTCATTTTTTTTTTTTTCTTATTTGACAACCTAAGGGAAAAGAGGTCAATGCCCCCAACTAAATAGTCAGGTATTACATGTTTTAAAAATTCTAATGGCACACCAGTTCAAAATCGCTGCGCTCAGCCTTTTTCATTGCCAGACTTTCTCTCTCCCTCTCCACTTCTTTAACATCTAAACATGCTTTCTTTTTAAAAAATACTTTTTATTTTGATATAATTATTAATTCACAGGCTGTCGTAAAAGAACAGAGAGCTTTCATGCACCCTTCATCCAGTTTCTCCAGTAGCTCCATCTGACAACTGCCTACCTTCTACAAAAAATCTTAAATTCCACCCAACCCCAGTATCATCAGTCCACCTAGTACAGTTCTCCGACCTTCCTGGGAAAAACGTCTCATATCTGCAATGTGAGAGCTATTTAATTTCCTGGACCCCAAAGTCCCTAGCTCTCAGTGAGAGGAGGAGAAATTAAGACGGCCTTGGCCAGTTCTAAATGGAAAGACAGGGCAGAAGGGTGATCCTGAGTGCACCAAACAGCTGCCATATTCAGTGAGGACCAAATGAATGCTTGGGTTCGGGAGTTGAGACTTGCGAGCTTTTGTACCCCGGAGTGGCTGTGTAGAGAGTGATCCTTGGGGCCATCGAATGGAGCCATCCCTGAATCTGGGGCTGGGGATGTAAACTGCCATGGGAATAAAGAGGGACAGTCCCTCTGCCTTTGCCTCTCCATGGGTCTCTGGCCTAGGGGCAGTTCCCTCAAGCTGTCCCTGCCAACGGCAGCTTCCTCATCAAGTGTTTACCATATCGCTGAACATCCATAACTGGGCCTCCTGTTCCAAATAGAGTGTGTGGGTCAGTAGCGCCTTTCAAAAAAAATGTATTTTATTGATTATGCTATTACACTTGTCCCATTTTTTTCCTCCCCTTTATTCCCCTCCGCCCTGCACCACCCTTCCCACCAGCATTCCCCCCACCTTAGTTCATGTCCATGGGTCACACATATCAGTTCTTTGGCTTCTCCATTTCTTATACTATTCTTAACCTCCCCCTGTCTATTTTGTATCTACCATTTATGCTTCTTATTCCCTGTATGTTTTCCCCCTTTCTCCTTCCTCCCCTTACCCCTCTCCACTGAAAAGTCTTCATGTGATTTCCACTTCTGTGATTCTGTTCCTGCTCTAGTTGTTTGCTTAGTTTGTTTTTGTTTTTATTTTTTTAGGTTCAGTTGTTGATAGTTTTAAGTTTGTTGTTATTTTACTGTTCATATTTTTGATCATCTTCTTTTTTTTAGATAGGTCCTTTTAACATTTCATATACTAAGGGCTTGGTGATGATGAACTCCTTTAACTTGACCTTGTCTGGGAAGCACTTTATCTGCCCTTCTAATCTAAATGATAGCTTTGCTGGATAGAGTAATCTTGGATGTAGGCTCTTACCTTTCATGACTTTGAATGCTTCTTTCCAGCCCCTTCTTGACTGTAAGATTTCTTTTGAGAAGTCAGCTGATAGTCTGATGGGAACTCCTTTGTAGGTAACTGTCTCCTTTTCTCTTGCTGCTTTTAAGATTCTCTCCTTACCTTTAATCTTGGGTAATTTAGTTATAATGTGCCTCGGTGTGTGCTTCCTTGGGCCCAACTTCTTTTGGACTCCATGAGCTTCCTGGACTTTCTGGAAGTCTATTTCCTTTGCCATATTGGGGGAGTTCTCCTTCATTATTTTTTTCAAATAAGTTTTCAATGTCTTCCTCTTCCTCTTCTCCTTCTGGCACCCCTAGGATTCGGATGTTGGAATGTTTAAAGTTGTCCCAGAGGTTCCTCAGCCTCTCCTCATTTTTTTGAATTCTTTTTTCTTCATTCTGTTCTGATTGAATGTTTATTTCTTCTTTCTGCTCCAGATCGTTGATTTGAGTTCCAGTTTCCTTCCCTTCACTGTTGGATTCCTGTATATTTTGCTTTATTTCACTTGGCATAGCCTTCACTTTTTCCTCCATTTTGTGACCATACTCAGCCATTTCTGTGAGCACCCAGATTACCAGTGTTTTGAACTCTGCATCTGATAGTTTGGCTATCTCTTCATCACTCAGTTCTATTTTGGGAGCTTTGATCTGTTCTTTCATTTGGACCATATTTTTTTTTTTGTCTTGGAGCACCTATTATGTTGTGAGGTGCAGAGACTTAGGTATTTGCCAGGGCAGGCAACCCGCCTCACTGCCTTGTGGCACTGTATGTGGGGGAGGGGTCCAAGAGGGAACTATGCTGCTTGCTTGGCTCTTGACCGTTTTTCAGTTGCTTCCCCTGCTTCCCACAAGCAAATCGGGCCCTTCTGGTGCTGATTCCCAGGTGGGCGGGTTTGTGTATGTTCTAGGACTCTGTGGGTCTCTCAGATGAACTCTCCTGTGAGACTGGCAGTTTCTCCCACTGCCGCAACCCCCACAGGTTTTTACTGGTAGAGCTTTTGAGGCTTTCTTTTCCCATGCCAGAACCCTGAGTTGCACAGTTTGTCTCAGTCCCCCGTTGTTCCTCCCGATTTATCCTCATGCAAATGTGGGGCCGCAAGTGTATCTACCGACGCCTCCATCTTGGCCAGAAGTCCAAAATGTGGTGTGTGGGTCAGCAGCGCTTTTTCAAGAAATGCTTAGAGACTTTGTTCCCGTACTCTTCCTCCTCAGATTCATCTTGCCTCACACTGCCAGGCTGTCTTCTGAAACCACACTTTCCTTGTGTGCCCCCAGGCCAAACAACCTTCAGTAGCACCCTTTCGGCTCTTCATCCTGATACTGATGCCTCCGAGTAGCTTTTCTGCTGTCATTTTTGTTTGACTCTGGTGGACCCTGGAGCTCATCATGTTCACCTTTCTAGAGCCTCCCTCCAATCATGAGTGACCTTCCCTCTCCAAATCCTGTGTACACATCAAGGTGTGATTGAAGCCCCAGCTGCTCCTCCATCACCTTCTGCCCTGACCATTTCAACCCATAAGGAGAGTTATATCTCAGGTTTGCTGCTACCGATCACCTACACTGCCTTCCCCGTACTTAATCACACACTGTGTGTATTGTTAGTTAATCTTTCTGCTGTGGATTCTCCCTGTGGCCTTGCACTAGACTTTCCACTCTGCCACTGCTCCTTGGAATACATTTCCAGGTCTCTTTACTCCTTTGTGTCTGACACTCTGGAGGCAAGTCCTCGGCTGCAGCTTGGATAGGCCTGCCGTGCCCTCTACGCCTGCATCTGGGAAAGATGCATTAATAGGGACCTCAAGAATCACTGGTGGGAGGTTCTCTCAAATAGTAAAGATGCTTCATTCTGCAGAGCCAAGGAAAGACAAATGCTCACCAAATGTTCACTATACTCATAGGCAACTTTTGAATTTTCCAGATCCCAATTTTCCTATCTACGAACTGGGAATAATAGTATTTACTAAAAAAGGGTGTTGTAAGGATTAATTAAGATGATATGTGTAGTCACATACTGCCTGACGTAAGTCAGTGCTTAAGGAATGTGGGTCCCTCTCTCCTATTATTAGTTCCTGAATTGTTTACTGGGAAAACTATTCCCCATAATCCTCTAGAGCTACTCATCTGTTCATAGCAACTTCAGAGGAAATTTCTAGTAACACTTGCCTACCACTTCTTTTCATGTGTATTTGAACAACTCTAAGCCTTTTTTTTTTTTGCAATAAAAGACTACGACAGACTGCTTTTGTTTTATTTTGCGATATGCCTTCCTTAAATAAAAACCACCACTTAAGAGCTTTGCTGATTTTTATTTTATTTCTTCTTGACAATGTTGAAATTCTGAATGAACTGGGATTCATTTGGTTGTGAGTTTGGGGCTGCTTTTGTCTCATGGCCTTTCGTGATTGGCAGCACCAAGGGGGCCTGGAGAACCAGGGCTGGGAGCCCTGTCTAGTTAACCAGAGACGCAGGCATCGTTACAATTGGCAGAGTCACGGGTAGATATGAGTTTGTGGTCTCTATTGTGCCACTTGCTGTAAACCAAAAATTGATTCTGTTGTGACGGTCAGCTTTCTCCAAAGGTCAGATGAAAGTGTTCCATTGAATAGCACCTCAGGTCACTCTAACACTGCTCCCCCCATGGTAGATGTTGCTTCAATGGTCCTTTATTACTTTGACTCATTTTTGACAAATGTGCCCTGTGGAGTCGGGTCCCCGCTGCTGTGGTGGTGGTGAGTAATCTTTATATACAAGTCATGACATGGAGATGAGTCATGTAAGCACTGTCTGTGTAGAACCCACCACCCAGTCCCCAGCCTGTGGGGGAGGGGGCGGGGGCTGCACTGTGGATGATGGGGAAGTAAGTGGGGACAAGTTCCCTTACTCATCAAGAAAGTCACTTCTGGGCTACCATCTGGCAGCAGAGATCACTTCTACAGAATTGCTAGTATAAGTTAATGGGGCCTAGAGTGCCAGTAACAGGCACATTGGCCACGGCCTGGCCCGATTGATTTGCTACTCCCTGTCATGCTCCGAGACACGGCTCTGCTAGAGACGGTGTGAGGGTATCTTCCCTCGTTCTTCTTTAATGTGCCCATTGGGCAAGTACATAAAGGGTTCATACACTCTAGAACACAACACCTCCTCCATGCTTAACTCGTTCCATATGACTCCTCTCGGGGTGGGGGTGGGAGCACTGCTGCCAAATTTGAGGAGGGGCCACAAAGGGACTGAGAAGCTAGAGAACAGCCTGACTGTGCAGGAGCTCCTGCGAAAACACATCTCCCTTTTGATTTATGGCTCTCATCTCATTCATTCATTTCCTTTCTTCTCTCCCTTCTTAGATAATTGGTCTGTGTGCCTCAGCTGTTGGTGCATCAATAAATATTTGCTGAATGAATGAACGAGAAGCACTATTGCCAAGATGTGTCAACTCATAGGATGCGCCAGGGTGACTGAAAAGACGTAGATGTGACTGGCTCTTACTGAGGACACCTTACTGGGAGACCTCGCATACTGTCTTAGTGAGGCAGACAGGATCCCTGGAAAAGACGAAAGAAAAAACAAAGAAACAATGAAGACATTTGTTTTCACCCAATGTCTTTGGTACTAAAATGGCTTCCTTTTTTAAAAAAAGTACTTGGAAAGTGGAAAGATAGGCTAGTAGGTATGTGAAGAAAAAAAATACGTTTTAGAGCCAAATGTGGTCCCCGGGCTTAGAACGGCGATAAATAATGGAATGATGTAGATGGATGAGCCGCAGTGAAGTACATACGAGATGATTCAGAGTTGGGAGCCAGCCACCTGAAGTCCTGGGGGGTTCTCGAGGTAACTCGCTGTTCTAGAGACTTAATTACCACTGTAACTCATGACACGTAATTGTGTGTCAGATAGGCTAGTTTTCATGCTGCACTGCAGTGTTGTGGAAATAAATGATGGTTCTTTCTCCTGCCTCTGCAAACTGACCACCAGCTCTCTGATACTCATGTTGTTATTCCTCTTCCTTACAGTTCTTAAGCTGAAATAGGAGACATGACCTGATTTCATGATTTCATGTAGAACTCACATAAAACTTGTTGAAGCATGGGATCTTAAATTTTTAGAGTATAGTTGGTTGATTGAAATCAAGAAGGAAGTAAAATTCTAGAGAATTTTGGTTTTAAAATACATTAGATGTAATTTTATTTTAGGAACTTTGAAATTTCTTTTTCTATCAATAGATACTTTTTTTCCCCCTGTCTCACCATGTTAGATCCAAATCTTACGACAGTGCAAGGAATTGTGGATAGAAAATGGATAGTTTCTTTTGGAATAGGAAGCTGAAGACAGAACCCACTACCATGTAGAAAAACCTGGAGAAATTTTATTACCTAATCATGAAAACTTTTTTTACTGAGCAGGGCAAATGTAAGTAGTCCTTACATTTTTTTACATATATTTTTTCAAGGAGTCAGACTTCATTACCTTGAAGTCATTTAAATTTACAGCCAGAAATGGCTCATGATTATCAAACTCCTGAACGTGAAACCAGATGTTTAGAAAATTATTTCTAATGTAGGAGTTTCTCACCTTTTCTTGAAGATATTTCTTTTGGTCTCCCATGAACCCAAGAGCATCTAAGACAACCGAAGCAAAGGAGAAGTCTGTAGTTGAAGATTTATATTTATAGCCCTTGATGAACTGAATACATTTACAAGCTGCATTTTGAAATCATAATGATCTAATGTGAAGCAATCAAAATTCCAAAATCATCTAATCAAGAATGACATCAGAAGCAAACAGTCTCTAGATGGAGTAGGTATAATTCTCTATAAATCTTCGATTTAGAGCAGATGTTCTAATTCTGTGGATTAAGTCAAGAAGTGTGGAGGCAACTTGTCCAGATGACCATTATTGAGAAAAGTGAACCAATATGAAACTTGGTTTTCTTACATAGAAGGAGGAGGTCATTTATACCTCATGCCTCTGTCACCTCACTCATAACCATGTCCTCAGCCAGTGGAGGAGAATTGGGCTACCAAGCAAAAGCAAGGCCATTGCCAAAGGGCAAAGGTGCCTCCATAGGACAGCTTCTGGGTGATCCAAGTCCACAGAAGTGTGAATTATTTTCTCTCCTGCGGGAGATTCTCTCCGTATTCTTTGTCCCCCAGCCCTTTTCTACAGGATCCGGAGCGAAAAAGAGCAGCAGTTAAGTTCTTACCGATTCTCAATTCCAAAGAGCAGCTATTTTCGTTCATCGATCAAGCAACATGTGGGTTCAGAAATACAAGATCTGTATGCTTCATATCTCATCATTTGGCATCTTGATTAGGTGGACCAGCTATGGCAGGAGGGTGGGCATGGAATGTACTGATATGGCCCCAGTTACTGCAACTTTTGGGCCCTGGCCCCTGATCTAGAATCAGAATCGACGGCTCCAAAGGTCTGTTGTTCACAGTTTATGCAGAGTTGTCAGAAACTGCATTCATTCTTTACTGTTTTCTTATTGCTTTTATAATAAATATTTACAGATTTATTGCATACTTATTTTCCAAATGGATAGACATTTTTAGAAATGACATTTCTGAAAGTGCAGAAGCTATCTGGCATGTATACAGTGTATCGTACCATGTGTTTTCTGACAAGAGCATCATCGAAACTGTCTCCGTGGCTTATCTGATGAAATTCTATAGCAGTACATTGTATCAAGTTTATGGCCCCATTCTTCTCCTCTGTGCTTTTTATTTTTACATCTGACATAGGGAAAATGGCAAGATTTCCTTTATTTCCTAGCAAAATAATCTGTAAAAGTTCAGGAACTATCTCCTCTCACAAATGCAGTGGGAGGTCCTGCATTCCACATCTTGTCCCCTTCCTTAACAGAACCTATTTCTAGCTTTATTGTCTAGTCCTAAGGGTCTCTCCTCTTAAAGAGGTGCGCAGAAGGAGAAAATCGCATAGAAACCTGTTAGCTGTCAATGTTTAAACTACACGTTATTTTTAATATGCCTTGATTTTAGACAAAGGGTGCTATGAAAGAACCCTTTGGATCATTTTGGTATTGTAATGTAATATGGAGCAGTAGGCTGGCTATTTCTCTGACAAACTGTGGAAATGTTCCAATACCTGCACAGAAAGAGGATCTGTGAAATTCTTAGGATTACAGGATAACAGAGTAGCATAGGGCAACATCATTTATTGTTAGTTGTCTTAGTTTAAAAAAATTCAGGCGTTTTGGCTGTGGGATACTTTTAAATTTTAATCAAAGGTTCAGGGTTTAAAGGACTATCTATAGAAATATCCATGATAACTAAAGAATAACATTATAGTCTTTATGTGAGGACTTAGACTTTTATGTTTATGTGGGGTTGATTTGGATAGTTTACAGCAGCAAACAAGGTGCTTAATGTATGTAATTGTTAACTCTTGGCTTTGAGGTGATATAGGAAACCTAGTTTATGATCATTCTTCTTGACCTGTTTTGTCCCCCAAAGAATCCCCAATGTCAGAGAAGTGATGGTATTAGAGGAAAAAGAAGGTATAAGACTGGTTATGTGTCTACATTTATATTGAAACTGTGGTAAGGCTAGCAGATGGGTGTTTCAAAGAGGGAGATTTTGATCAATTACAAAGATAACTTTCAAACACTGAAATGGCAGAAGCTGGCTGATTCCTCCACAAGGGCAATTTAGAAGGGAGTCCTACATTGTATTATCTGATGTCTTATGTCTCAGTCTTATCAAACTGAAAGCATTCTAAGAGTCAGTGAATGTTCCATCAATTTTTATAAATAAAATTTCATTAAAGTAAGATTTCACTAATTTGTAATTTGTAATAATTGGGCTCAAGGCTTTCATTAAATAGCACATATTTTTTCTTTTGCAAGAGTATAAATAAGATTAGAGGAAGATTTTAAAAATGATTTATGCTGCTGTGTTTAAATACTCTAGAAGCATCAATTTATTTAGAAAAGTAATATCTGCATTATAAATTATTAAATAGTGATCTCTATTAGATAATACCTCTTAGTATAAACTCAAAAGTAACAAAATTGTATTTCTTTGGGCATGATCTAATCTGAGGGATTTTTCGACTTTTAAAACAAGTCTGATTTAATGAGACTTTACATATATTTATCTACTTATATTAAAGTTTTCTTGGGGGGGGGCAAAGTGGGAAAATTGGGACAACTGTAATACCATAATCAATAAAACATATTTTAAAAGTTTTTTTAAAGGTAAAGCCATGACTCATACAAATATAAAATAAATACATGTCAAAGATTTCATTTAACTCATTAACTAATGGGAGGGCCAGGAAAGTGTTAAAACTGGTTTAAAGTGGAGCACAAAGACCAGATACATTTGTGGGCCATTAGGAATGCCAAAATAAATTTGTTTAAATGGATGCAAAACTGACTTCTTCCACAGTGAAAGAGGGAAGTCTTTTGAACCTCTACTGGACAGATGTTTGTATTTCTCTGTCCAGGAATTAGTTTCATTACTACCAGGTTTCTGTAAGTTTTTCTCTCCACAGTTGACAAATAGCCTCACCAAAGACAATGAAAGGCAGAGAAAACCCGACTAGATGAACTAGTTAGGAAAATCACTAAATTTCAAACTCTTTTCCCATTGTCTTTTACACACATATATTTATCTCAAGCCCGATCACTGGGAAATTATAGTGATGCCATGTTAGACACAGTATCCCTATCAGCACTGAACCAACTCTTTCTATGTTTAAGGCTCAAGTAAAATTCAGAAATTCAGTTCATCTCGCTTTCTACTCCCATCCTAATAATGTGAGGAATATTATGTGAAAGAGCACAGATTTATTTCCAAAATGAATAACATAGTCTCATGCAGGACAGGGAGGTGAGTCAATGTGATATTCACTGAGATGCAGGAATTTCGAATAGCTTGTCCAATGCCACAGTGTTGCAAGGGTGAGAGCCAGGGTGTGAATGGAACCGCGTAGTCTGGGCCTGATCCTGCCCTTGACCACCATGCTGCACCGCTTGGGCAGCGCAGAGGTAGCTGGACACTGACAGCCCTGAGATCCTATAGAAGGAGAAAGAATCTCCCATGCAGCTATGCTAACTCAACAGGCACGGTGAGGGTAATCAGTAGGTCTCCGTGTAGAGACAGTTAGATGAATGAAGTCCCTCGCCCGAGGTTATCAAATGAGTTGGCCATGAAACCAGAGAACCCATGATCTTTTTGTTTCCAGCCCTCAACTGCTTGTTCATCACTAGTTCATTCCTGCAGCCGACATCGTGGAGAAAAATGAGCCTCTTTTCAGCGTTTCTTTCCTAGAGCTTGTCATGCCGTAGACTTTAATGTTTGGAGCACAGGATAATACGTGGCCTTTGCTAGAGCTCCTGTGGTTTGACAACCAGCCTATACTAGAGATTATGGCAGCTTTTGTTTTCTTAAAAAGCTGGCCCTTCTCAGAAGTTAGGCTTGAGAGAACAGAAGTGAGGTTGGTTTGGCTCCAACAAAGCAGTCAAGTGTAACTAATACTGTGTTATTAGCATGGGGTGAAATTTTCAACTTTCAGTCTCTTGATGAAACGTAGACAATAAAAATTGCTCAGTGACTTTTTCTAACCTTTCTAACCTGTATTTTACTCCCCGAGACCACGATCCACTTTGCAACCTCAGACAATAAGCTAGGGAGTTTGACAGGATGGCTTCTCCCTCTACGAAACAGCTACATTTGGTAAATTTAAGTCTCCAGAAGTCTTAACTTTCTCCAGGTACCGAAATGTTCTTCGTAATGACAGGCTGAGATAGTTGTCAGGGCTCGGGTGGAGTGAGAACCCTTCATTAAGAGGTTCGGAAAAAACCCACGGAGCTGAGCTGGTCAAGTCCCCAAGTGTGATGAGAAAAACATTTCCTGCATCCCTGCGGATATTTAATTAATCTAATTGTTTTGAGATGTTCTATTTAAAAATACAGTAGAAATAAAACAATACAATGTATTAAAGTCACAGTGGTCTTAGTCAAGGCCCATTAACATTGCAAGGATAGAAGTCTATCCACATATCTTTATTGGGGTTTGTCTAGCATTTCTCCCCTTTAGGCATTTTGGAAGGCTTGGAATATGGTGTATGACTTTGAAATGCACTTTCTAGCTGTCAGGAATTAAGTGATCAGGGACAGTGTGTTTTTGCATTAATCGTAAGAAAAAAGAATGTAGTTTGTTACTACTTCAAATTCATTTTCTGGTGGAAAAAGAAGGCTGTAGGAAGAGTCAGGGCCAGTTCACAGCCTAACAATGAGATCAGTATGGAGACAGCTTCTTCCATGGGTTCTTCAGAGCTCCCCTCCACCCCACCCCCATCCCAAGCCCTGGTGCCCAGCCAAGTCTGCATTCCCCCTGGAATTCCCCTACATTCCTGACTTGTATCAGCTGCCTGTTTCCTGATTGCAGGCACATCTGTCTTGAGAGGAAAACATGTGTTGAAGTTAGGGGAGGACACTCTCTGAGTGTCCTGAGACACTGAGACAAGGTAGAGGGCCAGTCCTTGGTGGGGAGGTAGTGTGTAGACTAGAAAAAGTACAGAGTCAGGGTCAGGAAACACGAAGCACAGTTCTAGATTAGCTCTGATGTCAGACTTTGAAAAAAATATTTAAATCCACTAAATACCATTTTTTAAAAACCACTTGGAAAATAAAAGCATTGGGTTTATTAGTAATTCTCAACTTCTTTTAACCTCCCAACTCATCCTCCAAAGGAAAATAAGTATCATAAGACAGAGTCAAAGGTAGAGTTGCCCTGTTTGAACAGGACGAGTCTGTGCCCCACTGGTTCTCTGGGCTCTCACGCCAGGCCCCTTCTCAGCCTCATTTGGCCCTGGCAGGGTCCTCAGGAATGCCACTTGAGAACTGGAGAAGAAGCACACCGAGGACTCCAGACTCTCCCCAGCGGGAGACAGAGGTACACAATGAAGAGCCTTTCTTCCACTTACGGAGATGTGGTGTGTGGGGAGGAGACAAAGGCAGAGGATAGTAAATATTTAGAGGACAACACTGTGAAGTACTCACCAAAGAAACTGTCAGCACCACCTTCACCCAGGGAGACTTATTTGTGACTGTGCCCTTAGAGGAGTGCGTCTATATCTTTATGGTATCTGCCCCTTTGACAAAAAATGCCCATAACAACCACAACATTTGGAAAGTGATTTCAAGGTATGTCAGATGGCCAAAGTCCAACGATGGATCAAAGACCATTTATTGATTTAGTTGTTAATCTTGGATTCACCCCAAGGCATTAGTGGTTGTCCTGAGATCCACGCAGGAGGTATGTACACTTTTAGGCAGGACTTCGGAAGATGACAGGACTCATAGGAATGGCTCTAACACTGGGAATGTGGGGGGCCCACTGGCAGGCCAGTAAGAAGATCTAGTTAACAGTCTTAGGAACAGTAGATAATATTGTTTGCAAGAGAACAAGCAGTATGATTTTTATTGGTTTATAAATGTTATCAGGATCATCACCCCTTTTTAAAAAGTGGCCCACATATTGCAGGAGAAGTAGCCAGTGGTCCCCCCTGCTCCTCCGTGGTAGATCGTCTCCGAAGGTGGTGGCCCCGAACTCCTGTCTGTGAACTCGCACATTCCTCCTGTAGCGGCATTGACTCCCTCTCCCTTCTGATCTGGCCTGGCCTTGACTTGCTTTGACCAATAGACTGTGGCAAAAGTGACACTGGACCACTGCTGGGTCTCAGTCTTAAGAGGCCTGCCAGTCTTTTGGCTCCAGCCTGTCTTACGCTCCAGCTGCTAGATAAATAAGCTTTGGTTCTAAGCTGACTTCTCACCCCTAAATGACGAGAAGTCACAAGAGGGAGGTCCTGGAAGAGGCGGGGCTGCCTTGGATGACCCAGGGCCTGCTGAGCGCCCAGCTGAAGGCTACCCCTTGAACCATCTCATTCTTTACATCATGGGATAAAAGAACTGCCAACTGAGCTCAGCCAACCAGTGGAATTGTCAGAAATAATGAGTTGTTGCTTTCAGCTATTAGGTTTGTGAGACAACGATAAATTGCTTAAATGTTATTTCTCAGGCAATTATAGGTAAATTTTTTAGATTTCCCACATGCGAGTCAAAGTTCTGAAGTTATTTTTAAATTGTTGAGCTATTTCATTACTACTTCTCATTTAATCATATAATTTATTGTTTCCACATTGGGTTCTCAGAATCATGCAGAAAACACGCATGTCAGCGGTCGACCAGTGACAGCCATCTCTGGTCCAAACACTCACTTTGAGGTCTGACTTTTTTAAAGGAGGGCCTAGGACTGGAAAGATCGAGTCATGTGATTTTCACCTTTATGATGAGGTAAGTCATTAATTCACTGCCTTTCTTTCACCTCAGATAAATAATGCAAAGTTTTGTTTTCTTTTCCCAGGGAAAGTGATCTGGAGTGATGAACACAAATGACTTCATTGTAAGGGAGGTCTAGCTTTTACACTTAAAAAATTTCAGTGATTTATTGGTTATTTGGTTTTCTAAACGATCCTGTTTGGAGCATGTCATCACAGTGACCATAAAATGGTTCAGTAAAAAACAAAACAAAGTAAAGCAGTGAAAGCAGCGACTCTGTGGGCACTGCATGCTTAAGAGGCTGTGTTAAAAACCGGAGACTGTTCTTTCTTTTCTCCTTTGGCCTGGCTTTATTCACCAGTGACTTATGCTGATGGTCGGCGGCAGCAATAAAATCACACATGAGTAGCTTTTTCTAATGGCAATGACATGATTTATGCGGCTGTAGCTCCTCCATGACCCCTCCTCCCACCCTCCCATATCCTAAGTTATAGAGGTTTATCAGAGCCCAGAACACAGAAGAATGTATGTTGGGGTCGGGAGGTAGAGTTTAAAATAATTGTAGCATGAGATGATCATCATTTAGTGACTTTACCAGAAAATAACTTTGCTGGTGGTGGTGGTGGCGGCGGGGTGTGTGTGTGTACAAAATTCTGACCAAATGTGTGGTATAATACTTATGTAAGAAACATGAAACCATGAAGTTTCACACAAGGGAGGTTTGGGTAAGACAGAAAGAGGAAGGGGGGTTTATAGAAAGAAGAAGGGAGACAGATGTAGGGCAAACAGTTGGAAAGATATGTGTTCTCATCAACCTTTTCTGGCCAAAGTGCCAGAGTAGAAAGATGTTCTAGAGAGTTGAGGGAAATGTCATAAGCAATTCAAAAGAAAAAAACAACCCAGTTCTATTTATGACATTTTGTAGAGTTAAAAGGATCTATTTAAGAAGGGAATAATTTCCTTTCTAGCTAGGCCTACGTGTGGCTGAGTTCTGGATTGTATAACTGTGGAGTGAGGAGACACAAATGCAAGAAAGGAAAGGAAAACATGAGCTGAGTGGGGCAATTTAGCTGGAGAGGAGGCAAGACCTACGTGTGGGAAGAGAGAGTAGGATTGAGACAGAAGAGGACTTAAGATGAGGGAGACGTCAAGGAAAAGAACACGTAAAGAAGGAAGAGAAATGAGCAGAGCGGGCAGAACCGGAGTTGGGGAAAAGGCGAAAGGACAAATTAGATATGGGCATGATAATGTGGGTGAGCACTTCAAGCACCAAAGGACTTTAAAAAACTGTGGTTTCTCTTACTGTTATGCTGTGACCTTTCAGTCTCTCAAAATGAAATGTGAGTGTGTAACTGACAAGCAGGAAAAGCAATGAGGCCAAGGTCATGAGTTTTTTATCTGTGTGGGTCCCATGCCAGCTCTAAACTCTATGCCGTACCTCATTTTGGGTTAGCCATTCAATAATTCATGTCATTGAACCCAAGGGACATGGATGAACGAGTGTGAATGGCTTCTAGACAAGCCAATTTATGACCAGGGAATGTCACTTGAATAATTTTATCTTTGCACATCTAGAGAGCATATTGCTGCTTTAATCTTATTTGTATCATCCATCCATTATATCCTTGGTAGAGTACCCATAATTTTTTCTCTGATCTAGAGCTTTTGAATTGTTGATGAAGACATGGAGAGACTAGTGGCTTCTTTATTCATTAAATCTAAGCAATCTATTTATATGTGTATATGTATACACACACACACACACACATATATATTTCATAATTTTTTAGAAGTAGAACATTATCTGTTTGGACCACTACAATCTTCTAATTTATCTGTTCAAAAGACCCACATTTTCCTTTGTGTCACTGCATAGATTGTTTTTTTGTAACAGGAGTTATCCTTTGAAACTTTTTAATTTGAGATACTTACTGATTCACACAGAGTTATAATAAATAGCACAGAGAGACCCAAGGTACTCTATACTTAGTCTCCACCTGTGATAACGCCTTACGAAACCATAGTATGAGATGACAGCCAGGATACTGACATTGATACAGTCAAGATACAGAACGTTTGCATCCGCGTGCAGACCCCCTCCGGCTGCCCTTTTGCAGCCACCCCGCCTCCCTTCCACAGTGTGGATTCCCCACAGTTTGTTTAACCACAGTTTGCACAGTTTGGACATCTGGTTGTTTCCAGGTTTGGGTGATTATTAATAAAGCTGCTATAAACATTTGTGTACAGGTTTTTTTTTTGTGAACATAAGTTTTCATTTCTCTGGGATAAATATCTAGGAGTATAATTGCTGGGTGTGTAGTAGTTGCTAGTTTAGTTTTTAAAGAAACTGCCAAGCCATTTCCCAAGGTTCCAAACTGTTTCCATTATACACTCCCACCAGCAACGCGTGAGCCACCCAGTCTCTCCGTATCCTCGCCGGAATTTGGTGTTGCCATCGTTTTTCATTTGAGACGTTCGGATGGGTGTGTAGTGGTATCTCACTGTGGATTCAGTTTGCGTTTCCCTAATGGCTAATGATGTTAAACATTTTTTCAAGGGCTTATTTGTGTAAACATCTGGTTGTTTCTGGGAAAAAATATTTAATTGTTCTTTAATGTTTATTTCATATATTTTGTTCTCATGTCGTAACTTTCATAGAGGAAACTCAGTAGAAATTTCCAGCACACTGGACAAGGAAAAGAAGTAGAGATGTTATTTTGGGCTGATGTCATTCCTTACTAAAGGAAAAAAAAAATTCTGTTTTATGTAAGCGTCAGTGTAACACAGTATAACAATAATACAGATTATTGTTTTATACTCCCTCGTAGGCCTCGTGTTTTACCTCACAGAACGCTAGGAGTTTTTGTAGCCATCTTAGTTAGAGACGTTGTTATCTTTGGCAGAAGCATGGTGGCTTGGCTCAGGAAGCAGGCAGTAACAATGATATCAGTTCCTTTTTATTTTTTTCTTCTCCTGGAACACGATGTTACCTAGAATACCTGAGAGTCTGGCAGGGTCTCTATTTTCTTCCCCTGTATTCCTTTCACACCATCTGTTTGGGTGTGCTAGAATCCACTGGAATGTCTTTACAAGGTGTCAAAACTCCGGGAACTCCACTCTATTTGGCAGCAGAAAGAAAAAGAATAAAGTGATCATGGGAGTCGTATGGAAGAGAGAACCTGGGGGAGTGTCTGTCACAATTACAAAAGAGACAATTTACGGCGCCAGAGAGTCCAAGGTTAGCGTTACTTCTCTCAGGAACTGTTGGTGATCGAGGTCTCAGGAACGGAGGCCATAAAGGCTCCCTCCTTCTTCGATGAAGGCAGCATCACGTGACACTGCACATTGCTCAGAGCGGTCCGTGGGCCCGCCCGGCTCGGATGCACTTGGAGAGCAAACAAATGTGGGATGGGGATTCGATGGCCTGAGAAAAATCCCCAGTTAAGCACAAATGCAGTTTTGTGATGCGCTACAAATCCAGTTCATCTTTTGTCATTTGAAAGGCAGGATTTCAATTTTGTTGATTAAAAATATAAAAGAACAAAAGAAAATAGAACTAATCCCTTTACCCCCCAAACTTGTTTATAAACTGTACCACGTGAAAATCCAACTTGGAAAGAAGTCTAGTTTGACTTTTTTAGTGTTTGTTCACAAGCTCATGGAATACCATGCTTCTTGGATTCATTAACTCTTATTTATAAACTTAAGGTTGTTTTGGAATAGGAAGCATAACATTTACTGAAAAGAACATTGAAATGCATTTGTCTTTTTAATTAAAAAAATACTAAGAAGTGAAGTCTGCAAAACACAAAATCTTAATATTGCAGTAGGATTTTCCCTCATTAAAAATATATATCAAACCATTGTCTGATTGAAACTAAACACAGTTAAACATATATAGATATAAATTATATAATTTACATTTATTATACTTAATCCAGGTACACATGCAAACACATTTGTATATATAAATTATGTATGAAATACTCATAGCTAAAATTTATGTGGCTATATTTGAAACTGTGACATCAGAGATAGGCTTAAAACACATTTAATTACATTACCAGCGTGTATAATCAGAGTTAGAACTACTGATAGATTTTGCTGACAAGAATTATGGAAAGTAGCAGCTAATTCAGGATTGTTCTATTACAGATATTACAGGGGAAGCAGGTCTGGAAAGTAGATTTAGACTCCCATATTATTCACTTTCTGTGGGAATTTTATTAAAAAAGCATATTTCTTAAGCAATTTAGGCGAGGAAATTCTAGAATAAATCAGAAGTCATAATTTTTGATAACTTCCTGTGATTTCTTATATTCATTTAGCTGAAAACCATTGTAGGCCACATAAAAATGTAAGAAATGTGTGATGTGAAACATAAAAATATACAATATATCCACTTTCTTGTCTTTCAAGGGAAGCTTATAAGAATTTGCTATTACTCGGTTGATACCGGAAAATGATAAAAGGTGTTTAGTGCAGAGAATAAAGAGCCCTTTCCCCTTCAAATGCACAGGCTCTGTGGCCAATGTTTTTAGACCTTAAAATATCCATGTTCACATTTCCTCTGAGCAATGCGTCGAAAGGACGGCAGGATAGTTCTTTAAAACATAGGTGCCTTAATTGTCCTTTTAAAGAGTTTGTTTTATTTACAGCTTGGAACTATCTTTGGCTGAAAATGGGTGATATTTAGCAACCACAGCGAAAAGCGATCTTCTTGGACTAGAAGTCTTTTAAAGGCTCTTCTGAAACAAACAAGCTTGCTGAAATAAATGAACTTTCTGGGCTGCATGACCATGCTAAAAAAAATGAGTAGGCACCGCGTTTCAAATGATATTTAGTACATTAATATCATCACCACCAACGAATAGAAACGTGTTGGCAGCTTTGAAAAGTGCCCCAAACAATGCTGGTGTTTTGTACTTAAATGCAGATGCACTCATACCCACTTGTGTCTTTGAAATTCTTGCCTTATAGCCTATTAACACATCTCTTCTATAATTAGGGCTTCTGGAGACTTCAAAAATGTGAGAATGCGGAGAAATCCTGTGGCCGGTTCCCATGCGTGTCTTCTGCATCTTGTGGTTTGGTGCCTGGGAAGGTCCTGGGTCAGGAAACTGGTGAGGACTGTGGACAGCCCAAATGAGACGTCTTTTTTGTGGTTAATTAGGCATTTCTTCTGGCTCAGGGAAATTTCCCTGAATACTGTTGGAAAGTCTCCGATCCCAGCAGATTCATTGTCCGGCTGACTTCATGAAAGAACGAGTTGGTTTTGGTGCCCACTTGCCATTGACCTGCGCCTGCGGAGTTTAGGCTTGCTGTGCGAGACTTCGGTTTGGAATATAACCTGCCTTTGGGCTACTTTCAAGGTTAAGCCCCCAAGAACACTTGAAAAGCAGTACCAGAAAACGAGGAAAACATCTAAGTTCAATGGTGGCGGTGAAACATGACTTTTGAAAGTCAAGGGGAAAGCCAAGAGCTCAGTGAATGAAGGAAATCCCCGCAAACGTGAGAGCCTGCATCACTGCATTCTCCTTTTGCCTCCTCAAATATTTTTTTATCGCTCTCCTCTCTTCTCCTGGGACTTCAGGGACGTTGGACCTTTGATAGTTCCTCAAAGGACAACAATACGGTTCAATTTTTTCTTTCTGTGCTTCATTTCGAATGGCTGAAAAATAGCTCGTATTTGTAACCACTGGTGTCTATTTGTAAGTGATTAGTCAAAGGTAGATAATATCATCAAATACATTAACATATTGTAAACAGAAAGATCAGGCGGACAGAATGAGAGAGAACAGATGGCCAGGGTTCACTTCCGAGTGTTACTCCGAAGGCTGGGGGCCCAAGAGGAGCCCAAGGAAAGATTCTTAGGCTGCCACGGACCGGACACGACTCGTCCACTCCTTCATCCCTCCCCGTATGGGGCGAGGCTACCGCAGTTCTGGGCCAGGCCCTTTTTAGGTGTTGGTGAAAATGCCTGCCTCGTTCATACTTTCACTCTGAACTCCAGCTCCATTAGTGCAGTATTTAATAATTATAAAATAGTTAGAAGCTATTAAAACATTTTATAATGAGAAAAATGTTAAAAAGCAAAACATTCATTTAAATGTATGTGAGAACAATATTGCTTCATCTACAAAGAGAAAAAGATGTTTAAAAATAAAGCTGGGCTTTCTACTTTCAAAAAGGGGCTGGTTTAGACATAGATGGCGGTGCATGTAAGAAACTTGTTTTAACTAAGTAAGTTGAAAAGGTTACTTTTAGTAACTTTACTACCAATCTCTTAAATAGGTTATAATCTTCGTTCTTTTACATAGGAACTTTAAAATTCTTTTAAATGTGACTTGTAATTTTTTGTCTAGTATTTTATTTCTGACACTCTCATGGACTGGTCAAATTATAGGTAGTTATTGCATATTTAAATAACTAGAGTGTTGATTACTCAAGCAATTATTTTAAGTAAAAAAGAAAGCAAAGGAAATTAGAAATGTTTATAAATAGCACAGAGAGATCATTTGAACTTCATGCTTTTTTGCCTCATAATATTTGTTTTCTATTTTAGAATAAAAGAATAGAATAGCAGGTTACACTATTTAATATCGGTATAATAGACCCATAAGGCAGACAAAGAAGCGGTGGGAGTTGACAGCATTCAACTTCATATCATGGGAAAAAATGTACATGTTTTATCCAATTTGACTCTAATGAAGGGAGTCCTTTCGCTCATGCTGACGCCTTTCCCTGCACTGCCCTCACCTGCTTCTCAGCAAGTCTCATCGGTGTTCAGTTCTGCATCAGACTGTGTGAAACAGGGACTTGAGGGATTTACGGTTTGTATCACTGGAGAGTTGCTGCAAATGCCAGCTTGTTTTTCATGTGTGGAGCCCAGATCAACTTTCTCTTTCCTTGATACATTTGAGGCCCTTTCATACCCAAATAAATGAATGATTGAATTAAGGGCTGAAGAATGAATATGGATGGAGGCTTGCTCCGTGTCCTCACAGGTGTGCCGCTCGGGCTCCCAGCCAGCCAGCCTTCCTTCACTCGGCAGCGATGGAGGCCGGGCTTCACAGGTCTGCAGTCTGAGGTGGGGGCCCACAGAACTGTCATGACAGAGTGGGACAAATAGCACGTTTGGAGAGTGTTCAGGGAGCTGTGGAGCTCAGAAGAAGGGTGCCTGGGTACCTGGTTGGGCAGGGGAGGACGGATGGTAAAGAAAGGCTTTGCAGAGAGCTCATGGTTGGTTAAACCATTTGGAGAGAACAGTTTTCCAGAGGACAAGTGGCCTCCAGGCAGGGGGCACGATGCATGCAAGACAGAGAAGCAGGAAGGTGTTCCGAGAGACAGAATCACAGGCATTCCTGGAGCATTTCTTTCATTTGTGTGAATTCAAATGGTTTCATTTTTATTCTGCCCAAAGACCTTTTTTTAACATCCACATAGTGCAGGTATACTTGTAATGAATTCTCTCAGCTTCAGTCTTCTGAAAAACGTCATTTCACCTACATTTTGGGGGATTTATATGATTTTCCTTCTTATGCTACTTTAAATATGTTGGTCCATTGCCTTCTGGTTTGCATAGATTTTCACTGGAAAATTCTTATTTGAGAGAATAATAATTTTCTGTGTACATAATGTGCCCTTTTTATTTGTCTGCTTTTAATATTTTCTTTTTAGTTCTGGTTTTCTGTAGTATTTTTTGTTTGTTTGATGAGC
Source organism: Mormoops blainvillei (assembly GCA_004026545.1). Taxonomy (NCBI): domain Eukaryota; kingdom Metazoa; phylum Chordata; class Mammalia; order Chiroptera; family Mormoopidae; genus Mormoops; species Mormoops blainvillei. The sequence goes on from PVJD01004393.1 coordinate 89,588, forward strand.
CTTTGGGTTGTTTGTGTTTACTTTAATTGGGGTTCATTGAGCTTCTTGGATCTGTGAGCTTATAGGTTTCATCAAATTTGAAAAAACAATTGACCATTATCTCTTCAAATATTTTTTGGCCCTCTCCTCCCTTTCCCTGGAACTCCAGGTATATTGGGCTTCCAGTATATCCCATAGGTCAACAATATTCTGTTCATTTTTTCCCAGGCGTTTTTCTTTTTGTGCTTCATTTTGGGTAGTTTCTCTGGCTTTGTTTTCAATTCACTGATCATTTCTTCAATGTTTTTCCAGTCCAGTGCATTTAAAAAATTTCTGGTATAGTAGTTTGCATCTCTGTGTTTCATTTAATTATTTTTATGTCTTCCATTTCTGTCTCTATCGTGTTCATGTTTTCTTATATCTTCTTGAACTTTTGGAGTGCACTTATGACACCTGTTTTAACATGCTTATCTCTCAGTCATCTCCGTCATTTCTTGCTTTCTTTCAACTGGCTGATTTTTCTCCTGGCCGTGGATCATAGGTCCCTGCTTTTTTCATTCCTGAATGATGGGCATCATGAATTTTGCCTTTTAAGTTTTGTTGTGTTTCTTTAAATGAGTTGGACTTTATTCTGGCATTCAGTTAAATATTTGGCATCTCTTTAATCTTTTCAAGGGTTACGTCTAAGATTTGTTAGGTCAGTTCCAAATCTGCTTTTAGTCTAGAGTTAATTTAGCTCCATTATTGGGGTAAAACCTTTCTGAAGACCCTGCCTTCTGTCCTGTGTATTACTCAGCCTTTCTTTTCTCTTCCAGTTTAGGGAAACACAGATGATTTCTAGTCCTATGTAAGCTTCAGGAATTGTTCAACCTACAGCTTTCCTGGGTTTCTTTCATTGGTCTTTAGTTGTTTCCCCTTAGGCTTGCATAGCCATGGGGTCTCCTTTACAGATTCCTGGAGCTCTCTTTCATTCTCCTTCTGTCTCCCTGCCCGCCTCTCTCTCAGGTCTTGGTCTCTCTGAACTCCAACGTTTGTCAGCCCCATTCTCCTGTGAATGCTGGGCTTCCTTTGGGTTCCCCTTTGTTGTTCTATATAGGGAACCTGTCTCCAGGCAATCAGCTGGGGCAATTGTAAGTTTCACTTACAACTGTTTCTCTTCCCACATTGCCTGTTATTCAATGTCTGAAAATAATTGTTTTATATATATATATATCTTTTCTGGTTTTCTAATTTTTCTGAGGCAGGAGGATAAATTCAGTGTTTGTTACTCCGTGTGGTTGGAAACATGTTTCCTAAATTTTCTTTTTATGGAAAATTTTAAACATACGCATAAGTAGGTGGAATGATACAATTGATCACTATGTTCCCATCATTCAGCTGCAGCAATGATCAACTCATGTCCCGGCTTCTTTCCCCCGTGTGTACTCCTGCTTCTCATGGGTGAGATTATTCAAATTTATTTGAAGCAAATCCCACATTATTTATAATTTTATTTTTAAATATTTCAATATGCATTTCTAAAAGCTAAGGTTCTTTTAGAAAATATAACCACATCTGCATTACGATGCTTATAATAACAGCTAACAATTTCTTAATACCATCAATTACTTACACAACATAAAATTCCATGTTTACTCAGGGTGGGAGTGCTTGCATAAAATACTCCCATTGAATGTTGTCCGAGGGTATGGTCATATCTGAACTTGAGTTCCCCCTCTATTTCTAAACCCCTTTCTGCTGAAAATCACCCTTCCATCGGCAAGTAAAACACCCAGTAGCTCCTATTCTACCCATTAACAGCTGCCAGTACCCACTCTTCCTTCTGTACTTCCCAATTCTATTCAAGCACCTTCTATTCCTCTCGTCCCCTCCAGACCCGGGTTCTACCTCATGTCTGGCAAACCAATATCTGTAAAGATAAAGGGAAATTAATGTTCATTTTAGCTCTGACATAATATGAAGAGAAGGTTATAGGCAGTCTTAGAAACAAAATATAATGCTTACTTCATGTCATGATTCTGAATGAGTGAAGGGAGTGAGCATCCTCTCTGAGAGGTCATGCTATAATTGCTTTGATTTGTCCATAATTGTGATATTTAATGTATTTTGAATCTTCAAATTGCTTAAGAAATTCATGAGACTTTTATGTTTATCAAAAACAGTCATGGGTTAGGAAATTTTGAGCAACGCTGTTTGATATCAAGCAAGACCCCCTTTTTGTGACATAATTACCAAGATGGGCCTTATAAGTCTGATTTCAGGGGAACAGAAATTATTCTATCTCCGCCCCAATACTTCCTCACTTGTTTTTGGATGTTGGAATTTTCTGTATTTGAGTAAAAGACCACAGATAAAAACAAGTGATTTTTAAAGGAGCTTTACTGACACACGAGGTCTGTCCAGAAAAAATACAGCCATTGTTAATATAATGAGAATGGTTTGTGTGACATCGCTGTCACCTGGCAGCCAAGGAGACTGGACTGGACTGCGCATGAGTGAACAATGACCACTTCACTGTACTAGTCAGTGGGGGCGGTAGACAACGTTGAGTGAGCATGTGTACTATGTGGCTGTCACATTCAAAATGACTGAGAGTAGAGCAATGAATCTGCATCAAATTTTGCATTAAGCTTAAATATTCTTCCACAGAAACTATTTGGATGATTCAGAAGGCTGCAGCTATGGGAAACTGGTGACTGGCAGCTTCATCACAACAATATGCCCATTCAGGAATCACATCTCATAAAGAGCATTTTAGTGAAACATCAACTCACCCAGGTGACTCAGACTCCTTACAGCCCAGAATTGGCACCCTGCAACTTCTGGCTTTTCCCAAAACTTAAATCACCTTTGAATGGGAAGTAATTTCAGACTGTCAGTGAGATTCAGGGAAATGGGATAGGACAGCTGATGGAGATTGGGAGAACTGTGTGAGGTCCCAGGGTACCGACTTTGAAGGTGACTGATGCATCATTGTTCTATGTACACTGTTTCTTGTGTCTTGTATCTTTTTCAATAATGTCTCTATTTTTCATAGCATGTGGCTGGATACTTTCTAGACAGACCTTGTACAAGGCAGGACCCACCCCCCTCCACCAAACAGGAATTATTTTCTGGAGCATGGGTCCCTTGTAGCACAGGCTTCCCCCGCTAGGCGAGTGTTCCAAGAACCTATCTGTTTCCATGTACCAGCTGGTGTTGTGAGAGGCTGCATTCAGCTTCAGTAAATTTTTTCGAAGGCCCTTTCAACGTGGTGGTCCGCTTCAGCATGGGTGATTTAGGAGCCCACCTGCCCACACCACTCTGAGTATTCAGGAGTTTTGGCCCAAAAGGGCATGACACCCATGCCCTACCCTCCCTATTCACCCGATCTCTCCCTGAGCCACATCTTTGTTTGTTTGTTTTTTTCTCCGGATGAAACATGTCCTCAAAGGGAAACAATTTGCCGATGTGGAAGAGGTGAAACAAAAAACGGCAGAAGCACTAAAAGACATCAAAACCAACGGCTTCAAAAACTGTTTTCGGCAGTGGAAAAAAACCTCTCGATAGATGTATTGCATCAAAAGGAGAGCACTCTGAAGGTGACTGAAGTTTAAACGTGTAAGAATAAATACACAATTTTTAAATAAATAAATTCTGTTTTTTGGGTTCCTTTCTGGCACAATTCCCATATTATATAATTCATCCATTTAAAGTGTAACTCAGTCGTTTTTAGTATATTCACAGATAAGAGCAATCATCACCATAATAAGTTTTAGAACATTTTCATCATCCTAAAAGAAACCCCCATACTCATTAGCTGTCGCCCCTATTTCCCTCCGACCGTCCCTGCCCTCGGCAATCACTAATCTACTTTCTGTCTGTATAGATTTGCCTAGTTTAGATATTTCACATAAATGGAATAATGTATTGTTTTGTGACTGGAAAGAGAAGTGACTTGAAGTGATTTAAATTCATATTGAGGAGGAAAAGATGACATTCTATGTGTTTAAATACGTTTGGATGGGGGGAGGAGCAGACCCTTTAGATCCTAGGTAGCTGGTGAGACGAGGCAAAGCAGATTGAGGAAAGGGAGAGGGGCCTCATTCTCTGTGGGTGGGGGCAGGCCCTGGCTGTCAGCACTAAATGTCAAAGCTTCCAGATGATAATTCGGATGGCGGCATAAAGAGAGAAGGACTTGCTGAAGCGGCCGCGTGTATAGGTACCAGTAAGCCCTGCTTACTGTCAGTCGCATTCATAAGTACTAGAAATGAGACTTATAATTAGACCTTATTAGCTGACAGCCACCTTGATTTCTCGCTGCGCTGCTTACGGGACCGAAGCGCCTCTCCCCTCTACCGCGGTTTGTAAGGCAAAGCGCTAGGACAATGTTGTGCGGGCTATTTGCCCGATCGGGCCAGGTAACGGGGCACCAGGCTGTCATTTCCATCATGAGGAAATAGGTCTTTCGGTGTAATTTTCCTCCAGTAATTAGTCTCTCTGTGATTTTTAGACTTTGTGTCATGTTGTGAATGCAACATGTTCGACAGCATTCCTATGATGGGTAAGCAAATATCATCTTTCATTAAAAGCATCAGAAAAATTTCATCTGAAACTTCTGAACAGCCAGGGGGAGGAAAACTCCTAATGACAACAAAAAGGCCACTTAAGCCAAAATGCACGTGAGGGTGGCTTACGGGGAAGTGTGAGAGTAGCCTCATTACTCATTCTTCCAGCCCATTGGCTAGATGTCTGCTTTTATGTGAATGATGATATCTTATGAGACAATTGCTTTCTACTCACCAAATGGTGTTCTTTAACTAAGAAAGGAATGAGTGTGGCCCAAGGGATGTGTATCAAATTAAAACACTTTCCTAAGCCAAGAGTTTTATAAGTCAGGGTTTTGCTCTATGCATCGGCATTTCTCTCCTGCATTTTTCTATGCAGGTACGTGCCTCTTCTTAAGCAACCTCGAGGCCTTTGTAGAAGGAAACAGTGAAAAAAAAAATCTTTATGCTCTCCTTTGTAGGAGAGAGAAGATGTTTCGAAGAAAGCCTGATTCTGAAAATCTTAGGGCAAGAGAGCCATAAACTTTTTTGCTGTAAACAAAGTTATACTTGGATTAAGACTGGGCCTGGATGGCGCTGTGAGTGACGAGAATTCTCCAGTACTGCGGGTGGGAGTGTAAAATAGCATCGCTGCTTTGGAGCGCTTTTTGGCACTATCTTAACATGTTGAATATACGCCTCCCCTATGACCCAAATTCTACTCCTAGGAACGAGGTGCTGGGCTATGTGGGGTCAGGGAGGAAGCGGTTTGCAGACAAAAAGGAACGTCTAAGGGAAAGCTGAAGACTGGAGATGCAAGAGGATTCTAGAAGAACTTGGAGGGGCTTATTTTTGGGGAAGTCAAAGAGAGGGGGAATGATGAATATGGAGACATTTGGAAATAGATGCTTGCCTGTTTCCAACCCTCTTCCACTGAGCTCTGCCTAAAACAATGCTGGCTCTTGTTTAGCGTTTGCTGTTTCCCTAGCACTGTGCTACGTGCTTCCGTATGTCGTCTCCTTTTGTCCTCACAATAACCCTCAGAGGAGGGTGCTGTTAGTAATCTAACTTTCTAGATTGGAAACTTAAGCCTAGAATGGCTAAGTGACTTATCTAAGGTCTCAGAGCTAAGGTGTTCTAGATGTAGGCCGTTAATCCAATTTGCTTGCCTTCAGGGAAACAAATTGATGCAGACCAGGCGGCAGTGCCTCTGTCTGCACATGCGCACGGGCAGACGCTAACACACACACCTGTTAGCACGCCTCCTCGGCACTTCCTGGAGCTCCCCTTAGCCCCGCCGCCTGCGTGGAGTGTACGTACTTCCGAGATCTCCGGAAGCTATTTCCTTGTCGGTTTTGCAGCTGGGAAGACCATTCCAGAAAGAGGACTGTACACAGTGAAGCAGGTAGAGTTGGGAAATTGCCCCTGTCTAACCTGCCTTCTCTGCCGTATGAAGAAGTAGGATCAAAGATGGGAACAGTAAGCTGAGGCTGGCACTTGGGTGGCCTTGAATTCAGGAACAATTAGTTGAGAGATTTAATTGGCAGTACAGAGCCACTGAACAGGCTTCTGATGAGAGCTGAGCTTTGGGGAGATGAACCTGACAGCCGGTGTGGGATGGATTGGAGTAAGCAGAGGGTGCAGGTGAGAGGCCAGCTGAGAGCCTTTTGCAACACCCCAGCTGAGGCACCAGACCTGGTGGGATCAATGGAGGGAGAGCAGAAAAGAGAGGAGGAGCTATAAGGGAAATTACTTTTCCCAGAGGTCCTGGCGGGGAATGTATTTACCCAGCTTCTAAGAGAGCCAGTAGAAAGGAATATTTTCTTCATTCAGCACTTAATCAAATCTAGATTCCCTAGCTGAGCTTTCAAAAGCCATTTGTAAACCGGTGGCAACCACTTCTATTCATCTTTTCTTCCTATTACTTCCCGATTTTCATGCTCCACTGTGGGTGGGCTAGTCTCGCTGTTCCACGGACCTGCTGCGATTGATGTATTTTCGACTCCATCCCTAACTCTTAATGGCTTCTGCTCGCTCCATATATTGAAGATAGATTTTAAATTAAATTTTAACCCCCGTTTGCCCCACAAATGTTGCATTGGTTGTATCTACACTGAATTCTCCAAGCCCCTGGAGGCTCTTCCATGCGGTTTCTCTCGTCTTGTGTCTTCTTGAGCTCCTTGGGGAATGGTAGGTGGCCGCCATGACTTGTGCTCCTTCCGTGTTCCCCACCAGGCCTAGCCCGGCCTGGAGCACAGGACGAGCCTTCAAACTCATTGGCAGTCTGAGGTTTGCATGTAGAGAAACTAGCTTCCCCATGCAGGAGTGCCCAACTTGCGGCCTGTGGGCTGCGTGCTACCCAGGATGAATACGAAGGCAGCCCAACACAAAACGGTAAATTTACTTAAAATGTTATGAGATTTTTTTTGTGACTGCGTGTCACAATGTATTTAACGTGTGGCGCAAGACAACGACTCTTCTTCCAGTGTGGCCCAGAGATGCCAAAGGTTGGACCCCCCTGCATGGAGTTTTGACACGCCACAGTTTTGTCTTACGGCTTAGTTTTCACTCAAATGACTTGCTGCTGAAAGAAAGTGTTGCAAAAGACAAGAAGAGGTGGCTGGAGATGTGGTGGTGTGGGGGAGGGCAGATTTGAAGGGAGATTAGCTATGAATGTGTGTGTGTGCTTTCTGCACCCTGCTTCCCTTTCTTCTGCAAACTCTGGACCACACGGGCCCTAGATGACTAAATGTCCTCTTCATTGGCTTTGGGGGAAGAGAGGGCCAAGGTTAGCCCTCAGAGAGCAATAGCAGTGAATGCCCAGGGCTAAAGCAGAGGAATAGAATTTGCATGAATGCCCGTGACCAAGACACTGATGGGAATTAAGGAAACATCTCCACCAGGTGTATGTTTCCCATAATGCACATGGTAAGGACTAGCTTAGTGTTTCTTATTGATAACACGTGTTGCTACTTACTTAGCAAGCACTTAGATAGTGCCTACTATACATGTTTAAAAATGCCAGCCCATTCAATCCATCCAACACCCCAAGGTGGATACTATTATACTCATCATCCCGATTCTAATATGGGACAACTGGGACACTGAGGATTTTAAGCAGTTGCCCAAGGTCACATGGCAGAGGGTAGAAGAGCAGGATTTAAACCCTGGCATGCTGGTTCTCCACCGTTTCTGCTCTTAACCATTATTCTCTGCTGGTTTAACCATTACTTGTGCTGAATGTGTTTTAGCTACTTGGAGACAGGATAATGTTGAGGTCGCTAGGTCCCTGGGCATGGAGAGATGGCAGTGAGAGGAGGGTTGAAGGCCAGGCCATCTGCCCTCTTTATCACAGTTTATCCAGGGCCTGGCTGGCTGTTAGAACCGGCCTTTCCCACTTTTAACTGAGGAATCCTCAAAGCTAACCCCAGATATTAAATGCACCAATTAGATGTTATATTGTCCTTGGTAGTTCATCATCCACGCTTGCTGACAGGGAGGAACAGATGCTGTGTGAAGATCACGCTGTCATGGAGGTTGTGGGACAATTTGGGCTTGATGGATGTCACTTCCTCATGCTGCTCCAGGCAGACAACCCAGGGCATGGCAGGCACGGGGAGGTCTCTTACCAGTCGCCTCTTCCATCTATAGGTAACTCGAGCTTTCCAGGAGTTTAGCAGCCTACGAGGGAAGTCTTTCCGCAGGGACGCCGTGTTTGGGGTGATTTTTGGAGATGTTTTTGGTCAATATAAATGCCACAGATCTGGAAACACAACATTATCTGTCTATTAATGTGACGACACTCATTGCAGGCTAGCACTTTTTGTTTTTCTTGGAGATAAAGAGCCATTTGTTTGATGAATGCACTTTGCAACTGCCTCTGTTCTCTTTAAGGTGGCTCAGATGGATGGGTTTTGTGACGCAAGTGGTAAATACTCCTTATTGCTTTCCTGGTAGAGCAGAGAGCCTGAGGTCTTTCAAGGAGCAACTTCGAAATTGGAGAGTTAAGACTTGGTATATGAATTGGAAAAGAATGTGGCTTCCTTTTCTATATAATCCAAAGGATGTGTAAGGCTCTCTTTGTCCCCACTGCCTTCCCAACTAGGCTGCCAAAGTATCTCCTGCTGCTGGAGCTCTGACCCTTTAAGACATCACAACTTCAGGGGTCCCTTCCTTTAAGATGAGGCTCAGTTGGGAGCCCACTGTGTATGTGTGTATGTGTGGGGTATACAATACATCAGTTGTGGCCTGACATGACTATCACTATTACTTAATAGCCATAAAGAGAAATCATGAACATAAGAGTTCCATCAAATTATATTGAAAACCTTCTTGAGTCGAATACTTAGCTGACCTGTGATTTAGAAAGGCTCATTCTAGGACTCAGGTTACCTGAAGGCCTGTGGGGTCTGAGGACAACCACTGGCAGACAAAGGAGGGTATATCTGTGTGAAAGAGAAGTTACTTGAGAAGGAAGACTTCACAGTGGCATTTCCCACCGCGACTTGGAATATAGCAGTGCTTCCTCATCTGCGGTGTTGCTTTTCAAGGTTTTCAGCTACCTGTGCTCAACTGCAGTCCAAAAATACTAAATAGAAAATCCTGGAAACAGACCATTCACAAGTTTTAAATTGCATGGCTGTTCTGAGTAGTGTGATGAAATCTCATGTGATCTGGAATGTGCATAATCCCCTTGTCCCACGTCTCCACACCGTAGAAACCCCCTGCCCATTAGCCACATAGTTGCCATCTTGGTTATCGAGTGAACTGTTGCTTGCGCTTGCATTCAAGGCACCCTTATTTCACTTAGTAAATGACTGAAAAGGGGAAGAGCAGTGATGCTGGCAGTTCGGACATGCCACAGAGAAGCCGTGAAGTGCTTATCGCGTATGTCAGAAGGATGATAGTAGCCTGATATCTTGCCACAATGCCTAACTCATCCGTCTCTCCTCATCCCATCGTGTAGGAATTTTATTGTCTCACGTCATTGCAAGATGACAGGTGGGTACAGTGCAAGGAGGTACTTTGAAAGAGGTGCTTCCCTGGCATCACACGTTTTATTACCGTGTGTTGTTGTAATTGTTCTATTTTGTTAATTGTTGTTGTTAATCTTTTATTGTGCCCAATTTTTAAATTAAACTTTATCGTAGGTATCTATGTATAGGAAAAAGTGTGTACAGAGGGTTCAGTACTCTCTGTGATTTCAGCCATCCACTGGGGGTCTTGGAATGTATCTTCTGTGGATAAGGGGGACTGTCCTATCTAAATCTAAACTCCCTTTGGAAGGTCTGCTGTTTGTTGATACCATATAAAATCTCAGTTTGGGTGTGTGTAGGGGGCATAGATCTAATCTGGGCAGGTATGAAAACTTACCTTTTGTATAAGGGTGTGATTAACTACCTTGGTGGTTTGCCTGATAAAAATGTTTTAAACGAACATAAATGAATCTATGTTTTAGTTAAGACCGAAAAGAACCTATGTTGTATTCCTCAAGAGAATCTCAGCGCCAACTATGAGCTTGATAACTTGTCAGCCACCCAAACATGTCTCTCTCAGGATGTGTTTGGCTCCCATCTCCTCCCAGGTGGATCCCACCTGTGAAGCCAGGCTGACCTACCCCACCTCCCACCCCACCCCACACCTGAAAGCTAATCGAACTCATTCAGGAGGAATCTGAATTCATCACTGGGGTGGTTCTCAGATCTTCTGGTCCTGGGCTGATTAATGGGTCTTCTTAAAACTAAACTTGAGTTTCCAGTTATGGTGGCTGGATGTCTATCTTGTGCCATGGGGCTAAGTGCCATCCCTAGGCCTTCCTTATCTGTTCTGTTTTGTCTACAACATTTGTGCAGCCCACCCCCAACTCTCAGGGCATGAGTTTTTTCTCCAAAACCCATGCTGGGATGTGAACTCTGCTGGACCTACAAACTTGCTGACTGTATATCATTACATTTCTTACATCCACCTTGCTAGCCTGGAACACCCTTTCTCCACTGCACCTCTAACTATATGGGACTTCATGGAATCCGGCATGGGAATTTGGACTTATGCCGAGGCCTGCGAGTGCACGCCAGTGGTCCTGGAACTTGAGTGGCCCTCGGAATCACCTGGAGGGCTGATTATAACACAGGCTTCTGGGCCCCACCCCCGAATTTCTGATTCAGCCGATCAGGGTGGGTTTATGGGTCTGCATTTCTAATGCATTTCCACATGTTGCTGCTGACGCTGCTGCTTCGGGGCCTAAGCTTTGAGAACCGCTGGTTTAGATTACTACCTGCCCTCACACTGTCTGCCTGATGGAAGTGCGTATCGATCGTCACAGCTGGGCTTTTCAAGCACTGTCTCACCTGAGCGGTGGGACTGGGTGCTCCTCCCAGACTGGACCTTTTGTGCCTGTTGTGTAGTGAGGTCCATCAGCCTCTGTGTCCCACTTTTACTTGTGGCCAGATACAGAGCTTTGGAATAAAAACGAGCTAGGCCATGGATTCCAGGAACTGAAGGGTTAATCAGGACTGGCTATAGATTCGGATGCCTCTGGTTTTTATTCCACCCAAGGAGAGGAGAAAGCGAAGAAACCGGTCTTGTTGTTGTTGTTTTTTTTTTTTAATTCTCACCCAAGGACATGTTTTCTTGGTTTTTATTGTTTGTTTGTTTTTTTAAATTGATTTTAGAGAGAAAGAAAGGGAGGGAGGGAAGGAGGGAGAGAGAGAAGGGCAGAGAAAGGGAGAGAGAGAGAAACATCGATGGGAGAGAGAAACATCATCAGTTGGTTGCCTCCTGTATGTGCATCAGCCAGGGGTTGAACCTGCAACCTCGGCCTGTGCCCTGACCAGGAATGGAAGTGGCAACGCTTCCTTGCACGGTGCATGTGGCAACACTCAACATACTGAGTTATGTGGCCACAGCAAGGCGGTTTTGTTTTGAGGATATGGGTTCAATCTCAAAATTAGGCTGCTGGGGGAGAACACAGAACCCAGACTTTCGTGGCACTGCGCAAGGGCCGCTCTCAGCCCCCAGGTGCAGCACTGAGCCTTATGTCTAAGTAGGTCCTTACGAGTGAGTAGGCACGTTCCGGTGTGTCCAGAGGTGCCACACGCTGTTGGTTTCTGGCTTCCCTGGCACCACGCTTGTTACTGCATTTGGGGTCTCAGTCCACTTGAGGTCCCAGTCCTGGTGAAAGCTTAAAGGGGGCATAGCTCTTCGCTTCCTATCCTGCCTGATGCAATGGGGTCGTTTGTGTTAAGCACGCTCGATGCTTTGCTCTTGTCTTGAAAGCCTATTTATCAGGCTGCAGAAGGAATTAAATAAAGAAAAAAGAAAACAACTTGTGGTGAAATATTTGCAACAAAATTGACTGTCTTAACAATTTTTAAATGGTCTAGTTCAGTCATATTATGTAGATTTATATTTTCGTGTATCTATCATCACCATCCATCCCAGAATGCTTCATTTTTGCAAAACTCAAATACATACCCATTATGCAGCAACTAGTAATTCCCTTCCTCCCTGGCCTCCGACGACCATTCTCCTCACTGACTGTACTGGGTGGCTCACTTACATGGAATCATACAGTATTTGTGTGTTTGTTGATTGGCTGCTATCCCATGGCATAAAGCCCTCTAGGTCCATCCGTGTTGTAGCCTGTGTCAGAAATGTCCTTCTTTATTGAGGCTGAATAATAGTCTGCTGTATATATAGCCCACATTTTGTCATCTGCTTCTGGCTGTTGTGAATGATGCTGCCATGAACGTGGGTGAACGGTTTTCTGTTTGAGTCACTGCTTTCAATTTTGGGGGGTATATACCTAGAAACAGAATCACTATATCATATAGTAATTCTATGTTTAATTTTTAAGGAAACACTGTACTATTTTCCATAGCAACTACCTCATTTTAATCCCCACCAACAGTGCACAAGGGTTTCAGTAGAGTGGTTTGTGTTGGGGCTGTGTCTTTGGGCTGATCTGGCTTCAGTGGGCTTCTGGTATGGTCCCTTGTCCCAAAGAAGGCTAATGCACTGAACTCAGTGGCTCCCGACAGAAAAAAATCTGGCGCATGCAGGGTAATGAGAGGGAGAGTTTAAAAAAGGGATAATTCTACATAAGTAATAATAGGGTTAAGGACGGTGGAGAACCCAGGGCCCAGTAACAGTGGGGAACTGCTACCACCTCTAGGTCTGAGAGTGGGCTGCTCCCGGAGCCCAGTGAGTGTTGTAGGCGTGGACAAAGGACCACTTGACAAACATATGGCCTTAGATGGGGAACTGTAGCCACTGTCATTCTGCAGTAAGGCAGGGGGAAAGCTGGGAGAAAAAAATGCCCTAGTGCTTTTCTTTGCCTGCCCTTTGATTACCTGCTAGTTTCTCCTGTCGGCTGAAACCGGAGGGCAAGGAGACCAGTGCTGTAATCCACAGAGGGCCTTCCTACACACAGAGCAGAGCAGAGAAGGAAGAAGGATTTGGAGGGTACCATAAACAATACTCAGCACACCGGCTGTCAGCGTGTGCCAGAAATGTGTTCACCGTAGCTCCATTTTAGTGCAGCACAGCACTGATGTTTGCAGATCTTTGCTTCTGAAATTAGAATGAAGAGCCTGGGGCAGGAGCCCCCTGCTGGGTGGGTACTCACTCCTCATTAAATACTTTTTTTGTATTTGCTTCAGATCATGAGAGGCTCCTCTTCGGTAGACACGTTCTCTCACACTGAGTAACCAGAGCCACGTTTCTGCACCTGTGTGTTGCATCATGCCCCTCAGAGAGCCCAGGGCAAGACATCGCTCAGGCAAGTTTTGATTCTGGGAGGGTGGATTGGAAAAAACGTCTGAATCATGAAAAAGAAGCACAATTATACCCATTTTTGGAGTGGGGGGGGGAGTAGATTCAAACAGACAATGTGAGTACAAGAGTGCCGGGTTCCATAGGTGCAGAGGAAGAATGTGAAAAGAGCTAATTTTCAATGGTGAAAAGAAAGAAGAAGGAATTGTACTGAAGAAGAAAGGAAAAGTGAGAAAACCAAAAAGACCGACTTGTCTTGTTTACCATTTTGCCGAGATTCATGTGGCAAAGACAATGAAGAGCTGCTCGGTCGTGCTGCAATGGGTTGTACAGGAGCAAGAAATACACTCGAGGAGGCACTTGAGTTTTCAGGGCTGATGTGCTGTGCAGTGCAGCCTCCCCCAGCCTGACTGATTCAGGGCCCGACACACTGCCACTTGCTCTGGCAGTGTGCTGGGCCACAGAGGGTGTCTCCCATCTTGGTTTCCTCCAGCACCTTGTCTTGCCTTGGGTGTAGCAACTGTCCCTTTGTTTATACAGAAACCACTAGAGGGTAGGGCACTGTCCTTTATTCAGGTTTATCTTTCCAGTGCACTTTGCCCAGTGCATTTCTATTTTTCCACCTCAATGCTGAAAACAATGCTAGGCCCTGTTATATTTAAAAAGTAAGTGATGGTCTCAGCATAGGAACCGTGATGGCCTGAGTTAGCACCTTCTCAGTCCTTTCTGGACTTGAGACTCGAGAGGAGGGGTACCCTTACTTTCATTTTTTTAAAATATAACATTCCTTAGATGTTAGTATGTTGAATAGTATTAAAAAAAGACACAATAGTCCCTTTGCCCAAATAATTCCGAATAATATTAAAAGAAAAAGGAAGTAAGGCATGTAGGTAGAAAATTCAAATAATAGAAAAATGTCCTTTTCTTGTCCCTTTTCTCAAAGGTAGACATTTAAAAATAATTTCTTGTGAATCCTTGCACAATGTGTGTATGTGTATACATAGATGTATACATATTTTTACACTAAAAGAATGAAACTATATACACTCTTCCAAACCTTTTGTCTCCCAACTCATAATGCTATGTCTGGGAGATTTCTCCACAGCAAAATAACTTTTTGTGTTATGTCATATTTCATATATCTCTATCTCTGTATCTATCTTCCTCATCTGTTCTTCCACTGAATAGATACATCATAATTTAGGTATACTACCTTTTTACTTAGAGTTTTAGGAAAAGATTTGAATGAGGGGTGGAAAGTTTGTAGCATGAATGGAATACGTCTAGGTGGTGGATGAAGAATGAGAAGGAGAAAAAATGGGAAAGAGTAGAAACATCCCAAAAGAATAAAATTTAGAAGGACAAAAGAAATAACCTAACATGTTTGAGGAGGCACTTGGCTTTCATTCCTGATTGTAGATATGTTGAATTTTGTGAAAAACAAATACAAAAACGATGGTAGGGATTTGAACTAGGTTCAGAATGACCAGAGGGAGAGAGAATCTTGGCAGTAGCCTCTCATATTTACTAGACTTGAGAAGCACATAGGGAGACTAGGCCATCTGGACAACAGTTATATTTGTCAAGTTCAGAAGTGACCAAAACACATGGTGGCATTGTTTCGGTGGCGTGGGGAGAGAGGTTATGAAAACCCAGAGTTCGCGAGAGCGTGGTTGTGGAGGGAATTTCAGGCTGCGAGTCTAGGGGAAGAGAAAGATTTCATCACCGACGGTTGCTTTAAGAAAAGGAAGAAGAAATAGGGTTCGGGAAGTCCAGATGAGAAACAACTTAATTTGGGGTTAGTCCAGGGAGTCCCGGTCGCTACCAGTGCATGTGTGCATGAGCACACACACATGCATGTCAACGTTTTGCTTTTAAAGAAAAACAGAGAAAAGAATGGTCACAGAGCTAAGTTAAAAATACTTCCTCCTATGTTTCAGACACTATGTTTGGTCAGTACATTACATGAAAGAATATGTTTTCTATCAACTGCCCTGTGAAGTAGCTTTTATAATCTTTTGAGATAAGGAAACTGAGATGCTGGGAAGTCGTTACTTGACTGGCACTTGAACCCAAACCTGTTGTCTTCAAAGCCCAGGTTCTTTTCTTTATGCCAGAATACTGTGAAATCTTTGAATATATTCTGCAAACCTATTAAAATGGGCAGGGACCTGTTATGTGGGTAGATTAGTGGGGGGGGGGGCAATGTTGAACATCTAAAGAACAATAAAGGAAACCATTATTTCTCATCGAGGACGTGTGTCCAGAAAATAGCCTACTGAGAATGTACTGAACAGGTGATTTGGGGACGAGGGCACATTGCGTGAGCAGTCACTAAAAAGCAAAGGGAGAGCTAGTTTGGGGTGTGGTCGAGATTTACTTTTAGAAAGAGCTGTGTCCCGTATGGTAGGGACGCAGCTTGGAAGATCTGCCTGTTGTTAGAGGGGCGCGTGGTTGATGCATCCAACAGGGTCAGGGAACCAGATTTGAAAAACAGAAGAACAAAAATGTTGGCCAAAACATGTTTAGGAAAAGGAAGCTACTATGAGAAAAGGGAAAGGGAAGAGCAGCCCCTCAGGGGATCTGACAGGGTTTGGAGGGAGGATGTTGAAGCTCCAGAAATAACTCTATCAAGAAAAGCAAATGTTTTTTAGTGCAGAAGAGAAGAGCTCTGGCAGCAGGGTGGAGGTCACTGAGCAGAGCCACACAGCTGAGAGAGGGCGCCTATGGTAGGGCAGTGGGGGCGCACACAGCCATCCCCCTTCCTATCGGAGCACCGCTCAGGTTCTCACGAAAGCTCTTGTCTACACCTCCGCACTTGTGGAGAAACTAGAGAGGAAAGGAGATCCTAAAATGTTTGAAGTTACACAAAACCACTTCCATATGGAAAAGTTAGAAGAATAAATTATTTAAACTTAATAAGAGACATCAGAGGGGGCATTTTGGCAACTGGCTTCAGGTACATGGAGGTTTATGAAATAAAGTGTGTTGACAGTATTGGCTACGTCCTCTAAGGAGACAGCAGAGAGAAAGGCCCAAACCCCATGTTATGTTGGACATGCTCACACAGGAGGAACCCTCCGCCCCTGCATAATGATGTTTAGATCTGAAGGGAAGTTTCAGAAACTCATTGTATCAACTATGCAAATAGGAGATGTATTCAGATGACTTGGATCCTATATGGAAATTAAAAAATTTCTTTTACTTCTTCAGATCGTGGCCAGGTTGGGAAGATGGGAAACCTATGTAACTATATTTAGAAAGAAGATACTTAGAGCGAGCGAGTTCCGCTCATTGAGAATTGATAATTATCAGAAATCTCAAAGGGGAGTCTGCTCACGCAGAGTCTCTCTAGAGGAACTGAAAAGCTCTGCAAGTTCATATAAATATTAACTTTCTTACGTGCGCTAATTAGGATGGAGTATGCTATTTTGAAGCAAACCTGTAGAGCCCTTGAGGTTCACCTTCAACGCACACGGATTATTTCTCTCTCACAGTGGGCATTTTCCAGAGGATCTATTTTGCAGGCACAGAACAATTAAGCATATTAGTCAACATGTTAAGAAAGGACATGTATCTGTGCTAATATAAGATATTTACATTTCATGTTTAAATAATTTTTATTTTTTTATAATTAAAAATGAAGTTTATTATTTCTTACCTCATGAGAGTATCACATATTCCTTAAAAACCAATCCATGTTGGTTGCGGCCAGGATAGCGATTATGTTTAGGGAGCAGTAACTGGGAGGGGACATGAGGGAGCTTTTTAGGAGATGGAAACAGCCTTGATCTGGATGGTGGCTATGTGTGTATGCATATATAAATACCTATTGAGCTGTATACTTAAGATTTGTGTCCATTATGTAAGTTATAACTCATTTAAAATAAATAATACTGTTCCTTATAAAACATTTTAAAAATACACAGAGAGAGAAAAAATAATTTATTTCTCAGAGAAAACCACTGCAAACCTGGTAGACTGTTTACTTTCAGTAGTTTTTAAATGTATATTCTTTAAATTGAGATTTTAATTCATATGCAGTTCCTATGCCTTACTCCACATTTTAAACACAAGCCCTTTCCGTGTAACTGTCAACTCTGGAGGGACGCAATCTTCCCCAGAGACATTGGAGTTGAATCGATAGTACAGATATACAGGGATATGGTGGTGACAACTTGCAGAACACTGTACAACCTGTGTGGGGGGCATGCAGATTTGGCTGGTGCACTTGACAACTTTAGTTGGGTGACTAGAAATGAATTTTGGCATGTCTATATTCTGGAAGACCTGATAAGCAATTCAAAAGAGTTGTAGCTCTCAGAAAGTTTCTTGTCATATAGCTAAATCTCGAATGTACTACATTAAGAGACAAAAAGGAGGGTCTTTACCTCAAAAGTTTCCTACTGGTGTGTCATGAAAGGTTACAGTTGGGCCAAGATATTGATTTCCTAGTTCTCCTGGGTGTCTGGGTGACTCCTGCATGGTTGGAACCCCTGGGCCACAAGCAGGTTTGCTTACCTCAAGTAATAGTCTCTATGTGTGTCACAAGATCAAAGTGGTCAGGAAGCCCAGCCCATGTGACAACCTGTCTCACTTACTGAGCTATTACTTTCGGCACCAGTTTGAATACACGCTACTGAGTGAGCCCATAATCTAAGGAAGAGTACAAGTTATTATATAGTTTCTGCTAGAAATATGCAAATCTCCAGCTGCGTGATCTAGCACATGAAGAGTTGCTTTCACGTCGCATCTCAGTTTGTCCCGGCAAGAACCTATAAGGAAGGTGGTATGAATTTATAACTGAAGAGACAAAAGAATGGTTTGCTCAACATTACATAACAGGTGATGGAGTTGGGGTTCAAATCCAGCGTTTTCTCTTTCTGGTTTTTCTTCTATTTGGATGGGTTTTAATCCTTTTAAAAAATAATTAAAAAAACTCAACTACAATTGATATACCACGGTCTCTCCAGAAGGTGTCCAGCTATATGATATGAAAATGAGAGACATTTATTGAAGAAGATACAAGATACAAGATACATTGTACACAGGACAATGACACCTCAGTCCCCTTCAAAGTAGGCACCTTGGGACCTCACACATTTCCAGTCACCATCAGCTCCCCCGTCACATTTTCCTGACTCTCATCAACAGTCTGAAATCTCTTCTTTTCAAAGGTGATTTCTGTCTTGGGAAAATCCAGAAGTCACGGGGTGCCAAATCTGGGCTGTAGAGGGGCTGAGTCACCTGGGTGAGTTGATGTTTTACCAAGAATCTCTGCACAAGATGTGATGCATGAGTAGGCATGTTATCATAAGAAGCCAATCACCAGTTGCCTGTAGCTGCAGTCTTCTGACTCATTCAAGTGGTTTCATCGGAGAAATGCTCAAGCTTATTGCAAAATTGAGTGCAGATTTGTTGCTCTATTCCTTCGCTATGAATGTGAAAACCACACAGTACACGTGCTCACTCAATGGCATCTACCGCCCCCACTGACCAGTACAGTGAAGTCGGCATTGTTCATGCACGCACATTCCAGTCCACTCTCCTTTGCCACCAGGTTACATGGATGTCGCCCAAAACATTCTCATTATATTAACAATGGATGGATTTTTTCTGGACAGACCTCATACAGTATCATATCAGTTTCATGTGTACAACATGGTGATTAGACATTTATATAACTAATGAAGTGATCACCCCAATAAATCCAGTACCCATCTGACAATACATAGTTATTAGATTTTTTGACTATATTCCCTAGGCTATCCTTTGCATTCCTGTGACTATTTTCATAACTGTTCACTTGCATTTCTTAATCCCTTCACCGTTTTCACCTATCCCCTCAACCCCACCCCCATCTGCGAATCATCAATTAGTATTTCTCTGTATCTGAGCTTGTGGAAGCAACCTAAATAGCCATTGATAGGCTGATGGAGAAAGAAGGTGTAGTACATGTGTACAATGGAGATGCTACTCAGCCATAAAAAATGCAGCCTTGCCATTTGTAACAACGTGGATGGACCTAGAGTGTTTTAGTCCTTTTTGCAGTTTTTAATAGTTGAAAAACCTTTTTTCCAAACCAGACTTTTTAGAACCATAATAGATAAAGGAAATAAACACAAAGCAGCTGTGGCTAAAAAGGGGGCAGGGAACACAGGGTGCCTCAACCCAGGCTGCAGCGCATTCTTCTCGGCACCTCCGAGCCCCTTCCCGGGAACCCAGAGCTCGAGGGACCGGTCTGAGTACCCTGCACTCTAACATATTGCTTCATCAGTGTTAGCTTTGGCAGTGCTTGGTGATTAAAAAACAAACAACCAGTCCTTTTATATCATTAGTTTTCAGTGTTTGAGGTTTTAATTTTGGTTTATCACTTGGTTAGTTGGTCAGTTGTAGTTTGTCCTTCCTCATGGGAAGATGGGGATTATATTTTCCTGGGGTTGTACATATTGGATACTATCATTAGCTTCCTATTATAAAAAATCAAAACTTGGCTGGGTATAAAAATTCATGTTCACCAACTTTCAACCTCAAAACTTTCTAGATATTGCTCCATTTTCTTCTTGCATTGAGTGTCGCAGACAAATTAAAATGCCTACTATGATTTTTGTTTCTTTCTAGTTAATTTTTTCAGCCCAGATGTTGATAGAATGCTTTTATTCATTCTTGTAATTAAAGAATACAACTGTAAGTCTAAACATGGCTGTCCATGATTTTTCGTGTGACTCAGGATATTCTTATTTTCTCAGGTTCAAGAAATTTTCTATAGATTTGTCTTTATTTCTTCAGTTTCAAGACTTACAGCCTCTCATGTAGGGATTTTTAGCTCTAAAAGACTGAGGACAATGGTCAAATCTATCACTTTTCTCATAATTTTCATCTTAATATAATTTCTTTCTCAAAATCCCAGAGAATGTATCTGAGTGTGTCTTCCATGTAATTCACTCATGTTTTTTTGTGTTTGCCATTTTAAACGTGCTCTTTATCAGGTCCAGGGCATGTTGTAATTTTGTTACTGCTTTTTTTTTGCAATCATCCTCACCTCACTTCCTCATCTGTGTTTATTACTATCTCATTCCTATTCTTGTCATTTCAGTTCCTTCCTTCCTTCCTTCCTTCCTTCCTTCCTTCCTTCCTTCCTTCCTTCCTTCCTTCCTCCTTTCCTTCCTCATTTCTCTCTCACTCTCAAATGAGTTTTTGTTCCTATTACACAGTCCTGTCTTTTAGCATTCTCTTGAGAGCAAAATCCATTGTTTCCCTGACCACCATGTATAAATATTACATTGTCTTTATTTATTCAGACATCAGAACAAACTGTGGAATAAGTTGGGAGGAAAAGAAGTAAAGGATGTGTCTTCATTAGGATAAATATTGGGTAAATAGAATAGAAAACTATGATACAACCATAGGAAAGTACTTAGTGACATACTTAATCCATAGAAGATGCTCAATAAATGTACCTATTAATATTCTTTATTTTTACATGATTTTTTCACATACAACCTCATTTATGACAACTTAAAACATTATCATTCTTGATTTATAAATAACATTTGGAGAAGCTAATTAATTTTCTCTTATTTATACTACTAGTTGATATTAGGGTTAAATCCCCTACCTTTCACTAACATAAAGAGGTCATCCGAGACCTACAAGTTGTCTGAAGATAACACAGCTTAATGTTCTCATGTTCTAGATGAAGAAGCTAGCCCAGAAAGGAAGAAGATTGCTAAGGTTTATAACTAATTAGTAGTGGCATCTAGCTCAGAACTCACTGCCCCATAAATAAATGTTCCCTCCTTGCAGCAATATTATAGGAATCAATCGCATGATATTTGGTTTCCTTCTTCCTCTGCAGAATCCAACCCCACCATGCTGGACTGATGGAGCTTTTGTCTAGACAGCATTTTCTTTCGGGGGGAGGGGCAGGAACAAGCGCCTTCCTATTCCCCGTAGCCCTGGAGACTCAGGGTAGCTGTCCATCTGGCTGCATACGTGGCCTACATACGGTCTCTTCATAATAAATAAAAACATTTTTCCTTCGCAATGATTTACGTTAATGGGGAGCGGATTGAATTAATAATGTTATTAATTAGGATTATATTTACAGATGAACAGAGCTGTGAAATGTAAGATAGCTAGCAGGGCATCTGGCTCTTCGTCTGCCTTTCTCCACCCTGAGTGGTTGCACTCACGTCAGGTGGGAGCAACGGCACATGGACAGTGGAATATGAGGGGACAAGGTTGTGGCCAGGAGCTGTGAAGGCTCTAATGAAAATACCCTTTCTTCTTTAGCACTCTTCCTCACCCTACTGATGTTAAAACAAGCGCCAGCGTTTTCTGTGGGCGGTGGTAACATTTATGCCAGTGGGTGTCCTGAGCCCCCAGGGACCACTTTCCAGCTATGAAGTAAAGGTGAGAATGTACTTTAGAGCCAGAGGAAGAAAGATGAATCAACTTCTAAAATAATGCTTCACACAGGCTTAAAAAAAACAACCCAGTTTAATCCAAACGCTTAGAGCCAAATTCCACCTGTTAGATAGTCTCTGAGGCTGACCCCAAGTTTTGTGGGGCCATTGCAGTCTGCGGGGAAATTTGAATAATGGTAACGGAGGCGGGGGGGCTCCTTATGTTAACTGGTGAGAATATTAGTAGGACTCAGATTGGAACACCCCGATGTGGGCTGTTTCTAGCCCATGACAGAAAGTCCCACTGGGGGTGGGCTGGGGACACGCTAACTAGTTACTCAGGGATAGTGTGCTTTAATGGCGTGCCCTTTTGTGTACTATAATTATGTTTTTGGAGCTGTAATGGAAGTTTAGTCATTTGGACTCCTGGGGACCAGGGCTACAAGTGGATGTTGGTGCCTGTGACCTTCTCTGAGATCACCACTGGCAATGATGACACGGAGGGGGCTGAGGAGGGGGAAATTATTGGCTTTATCATAGTCTTCACGATTCCCCCCTGCTGGGAATGAGCTGTCTTAGAGGGCAGGAGGATCCAAACAGACTCATCTATGGCTCAGAGCTCGCCTTGACTTGGCTGCGATGAGTTAATTTGCTTGCTAAAGGGTTGGGACCCTACTCTTTGTGAGTATGAGCCCCCTAATGGATGGAATCTGAAGCCCCTGCAAAGCCCACACATGAGGGCAGTACAAGTACTCTGGATGGTACCATAATGGTGGATACATGTCATGTGTTTGTCTCAGCCCATGGAACGTACAACACTGAGAGTGAACGCTAGTGCAAACTATGGGCTTTGGGTGATGATGATGTATCAGTGTGGGTTCATCAGTTGTAACAAATATGCCGCCCTGGTGGGGGGTGTGGGGGTTGTTGATAATGGGGGACGTCATGTATGTGAGGGGGCAGGAGGTATACAGACAGTCTTTGTACCTTTCTTTTAATTTTGCTGTGAACCTAAAACTACTCTGAAGAAGTCTTTAAAAATAATGTTCACTGTACCTTGCTGAGGAAGCCGTGGTGACTTCCTCTCCCTGGCTACCCATTTCCTCCCTCTTCTTCATGTACTTGGCCAAAGTGTAATGGACATCAGGTGTTATGGGCTGGGTTAGGTCCCTCCAAAATTCATATGTTGAAGTCCTTACTCTCAGTGCTTTAGAATGTGACTGTATTGGGAGATGGGCTCAAAATGAGGTCATTAGGATAGGTGAGAGCTGGTGTCCTTGTAAGGAAGGGAAATTAGGCCAAGACAGGCACATGTACAGTGGAGAGGCCACGTGCGGACCCAGGGAGAAGATGCCCATCTCCATGTCAAGGAGAGAGGCCTTGGGACAAACTAGCCCCGAGGGCACCTTGATTTGGGACTTTTAGCTTCCATGACTGTGAGACAATAAATTTATGTTGTTTAAAGCCACCCAGTCACCTCAGCTGACCAACACACATTGTTTGTTATCTCATGCCTTCCATAATAAGCGACCATTGTGGGGAGCAGGCCCGCACTCTGGCAGAGCCTAAATGTCCGACACCAAGACCCCCGCGGCTGACAGCTGGCCGGGCCGCTCCTCCCTTCAGGCCTATACGTTTCCTCGCACCGGGGACAAAGTTATTATTTTTTTCACATTAAAAACGTCAAGCTGATGAAAGAAACAAACACTTTTAATGAAACATATGTGGGACACTTAGAAGGAGAAGATTTACAATGTGTCCGCTGTGAAACCAGAAGGCTTAAGGAAAGTGTGAAGTAGGAGGAGAGAGATAACGGGCTCTGATGCCAGAGACACGGCCTACATATTAAACAGAAGGGAAAATAATTCCCGTCCGTAAAAATCACAATTCATTTCCGTATCTGACATAAATCACGAGTACACACATAAGATATTTTCATCTCCCCACGTTCGGTCTCTTCTATGCCGATCATAATAATGTGCACTTTGATCTTGGGGAAGGAAATTAAACTCAGACATGGAGATATAAAGTTGCCAGAATTGTTTCAAAACCCAAACTCTAAAAAGCCCACCTCCTCCATTAGAGATGAATTTCGGAGTTAAGAACGCTGCGAGTATGTTTGTTTAGTTTAAAGAGAACGGACAATACCTTAACTTCCTTTTGCAATTTTGGATCTAAAATTAAATCCTAACTAAAGATGGGATGGTGCCAAAGGAAAAGACAACGAATAGTTCCACTTTGGGATGCTTATGTCACCGGCATTGCACTCGGGATGGAAATGCACGGTGAGCCCTCACTGTCGTCGACAGACTCTCGGAAATGACAACTTTAAGCAAAACCGACGTATAATAAAACTGATTTTTCCCATAGGCTAATTGATAGAAATAAGATAAATTCCTACTGCATATTTCTGGCCACAACAATATCACCAAAATTCTAAAGAAAGAACCAGACACTTCTAATATTAAACATTGAACTGATTGTGAGCTGTGCATATATTTAAGAAAGATGCATAAAAGCAAATGAGATAATGATTTTCCAACCTGGTGATTCCAGTGCAGGGTCACTGGTGGCAGGAGCCTCTGCCAGCAGCTCAGGGTTCAGGTGGTACCCACCTGGACAGGGCACCCTTCCTTTGCAGGGCCACTCACACCCATACTCCCCCAGATGGGACAGTTGAGGCAGGCCCATTCACTGCACGTATGTAGCTCTGGGATGCGGGAGGAAAATGGAGAACCTGGGGGAAAACCCCCCAGACACTGAAGCAGTGTGCAGACCCCACATGGACAGTGGTTCCCACTGGGAATGGAGATATATTTATATATATATATCTTTCTCATCAATGTTAGAACAAATGTTATTCAAAACCTGCTGTATTTCAAATATCATGAAAGCCGGCTTTTAATGTTTTGACTGGATATTAGGTTAATATTAATTATAGTTCTACAGAAGGCTGCAAAATATGTGTGGCCCTGTCAGCGTGGTTTTTAAAGAAGATAGTCAATGTGTTTGCTTATATACAGATATGACTGATACATTTCTCCTCTCACAACATTTGTAAAAGGCCCCCGTGGTGTGCCTGAAAATCATTTGGAAATATCCACAAATATGTCGTCTGTATTCTCAAAAATGTAGATATTCCTTTTCTGTTGGCATGTTCAAAGTGGGGGCTAGCCTCGAGGTTGTCAAGGAAGGATGAAGCCCGTGCAACTGACTCTCCCTGGCCTGGCTCTCCTCCCTTTGTCTCTTTCCCCTCTCACAGGTGGGTCCCCAGAAGAGGGGTCTCTGATCTCATCCAAAATTAGACTTTTCTTTTCCTTCCTCAAAAAGGATTCAGGTCACCGGGGAGCAGGGTGCTGCGTGTGGAGCCAGGGATGAGCTGTGTGTGTCCCCAGTGCATGTGTGTGCTCATGGGGGTGGGGGTGGCAGGAGAGGGGGCGCGAGCAGGATTCAGGGTGACATCTCTCGGTGAGCCGGGCCATGGAAAGCCCGGAGGAAGTGCTTGGTTCTGCATCTTCCCAGCTCCAGCGCAGGGGATGCAGCAGGAAAGGGGGTGAAGTGTCTGTGCTTCGTGAGGCTGCCTGGCCGGCAACCCTCTACAGGGACAGCCTCAGGTGCTATGCACCCCACCTAGTCCGGCCAAGTCAGCGCTTCCTTTTTCATATTTTCAGGTTTTACATTTTTAGAGCTACTACCTGAAACTGTCTAAGTCAGTTGTTCCCAACTTGTGGTCCACACGTCTCTGAGGGTCACAGAGATACTTGGAAAAAAAGCCGCGGAGGTGTGGAGGCGCGGATTGTCAACAAAAAAACTATTTTGACCTGCACATATGTTTGAATTTATCAAATGTATGTGGATCCCTAGGGACTAATGAAATAAAATTTATTGTAAAGCATTGCTAAATTCAGGGTAATTTTTTGGTCATTATTTTCATGGTCTGTAGGTACTAAAACATACTTGTGATAATTTGGAAGTCTGTAGTTTTATTTTTTTTAATTTCCTCTGAAGGAAGTCAGGTCCTCCATATGCCCCACTTCACAGCGCTTGTAAGATCTTAGTTTTGTGAGTATAACTCCAAACCCAGCTAGCTTCTGGGTTACCACTTAGTGAGGACGTGCCAGTATCCAAGATCTGATGCAGCAAACGATAATAAAAGAGTTGGTTTTATTCAGACTACTGCAATAGAGATAAGTTCTTGAATGCGGAGTGCCTCAGGGGGAACAAAGGGGGTGTGTGTGGAGTTTTACAGAAGCAAGCAAACAAAGGTGTCATCCCTGAATCTTACCGGAGTCAAGAGGAAAGATCCAGAGTGTCTTATCTCAAATATGGAAGAAAAAGGGAATTTGTAGCAATCAACTGTTTCCAGAAACATAAAAACCATAGAGGCATTTCTTAACCGTCACTGTTTTCTAGGAACACAGGACTCGAGTGAAATTTAACACTGTCGCCAACATCGTGGTTTAAGTTGAGTTGAGTCAGTCACTTTGGCAGAAATTTCCTTTGGTCTGTTAACTGGGTCTTAATTTTACATTCGCTCTGGTGTGCAAAGATTAACCTTTTTCTGTAACTAAATTGAAGTAAGAGTTCAATCCTCCCTTCCCACTGATGTTAGGGCACTAAATATCAGTTAATTCCAGATCAGCTTAATTACTTTAGGATATTGGTCACTTGAGTAATTAAACTCCAATTTGGAGCCCGGTCTTCCCTTCTTCCTCCACTCTCTCTAGGTGTTGAGCAAAGTTCCAGGGCATTAGGTATTGTTTTGGCATCAGGAGCAGGCACTTACTCTCCCTGGTCTTGGATCATCAGTGCCCCTCCTTTCTGCATTCTCTGCTGAAATGTCTTAAGGGTCTCTCTCCTCTGTGTCCTTTCGGGTCCCTCTGTGTCCTTGTTCCCTGCATCTAAGGTCTTCACAGGTTCACATCATTCTTTCGGCACTTTCATGTCCCTCTTGGGTGCCGCAGGGTAGAATCCAGCTTTTATAGAGGGAGACCAAATTTAATTTTGGGAGCTACCTTAAAGAAACAGAATATAAAATTATGATTTTGTTGGGTTGAGTATATTCCTGAGTATATTTTCTGGCTCAAAAGAACTTCCATTTTGACGAGGCTTCCATGGAAGCTAAATGCTTCACTTACAGTTTCACACTTCTCATGATTACGAGAACTTTCCATAGGCTAGCATCTGGCTGCATACATTTAAACCCCCCTTCTTCCAATATCCATAGCATTCTGGTTCCTGGTGCTGTAGGATGTGTTCATATCATATTGCAACTTCTAGCTCTGCAAGCTTGGGCCATGACTCTGGTTGTTGATACAGTGGATGCTAGGAGGATTGTTGACACCATTTGTATACTTGGATGGCTAGCAAAAACAATTACACACGGAAGTGACTGGGAACCATGTAAACACATCTGACTAAACTCAAACATGAGTGTACTCTGCTACTGCAACATCATCTGATGGGGGAAAGTGTGTCAGAGGGGAAGTTGCATCGGAGACTATGGTCTTAACTGATTGGTGTTAAAGCTTCTTACTGTTACAAATTTTACAAAATTATGGGGCAATGAATACACTACCAGGACCCTTCCTGGGGCCTTGTAAGAGGGGAATGCACATGAGACCCTAAACCTGAAACTTCCTTAGCTTCATGTGTCCTCTTCTATGTGCACAGGAGACTTCAGGTGTCCCTCCTGCCTCACTGGTGCCACGGGAGATGAATGGTGTTGGTTAGGTCCTCTGCAGACTTGTACCACAGCCATTTCTACTTGACTGTTGCAAAGCTATGTTGGAACGGGGTCTTCTCCACGAGACTGTTGATTACCTAAGCCTTAGTTTCTTCTTGGGGGACTGCTCTCTAGACCTATTTGGGTTTTCTAGAATTTCATCCCCACTCCAGGGCTCGGACCAGAGGGAAGAGAGAATGTGCCATGTAAATCCATCAGCATCTAAACTCCTCTCCAGTCCTCTTTTACTTCTTCCTTCTTCTCTTTGATGTTTAGTATCCATCTGTTTTTGAGCCAGAAAAATATCATTACATCATCAGGCAATCTCCCCTTCTCTCTGGTTTAGGGGAAATTTCTATGCCCCGAGTCCCTCAGGCTGTTAGTTTTTTGAAGATGAAAACTCCTTTCCGTTTTCTAAGAGCTCTGCTCTTGCAATGAAAAGACTCAATTTTTAAGACTTTTGTCTCCTTTTTTGAATTGAAAACTCCTCTTTACGTCCCATAGTGGCTTTTTTGTTTTGGGCTGACTCATTGAATGCTACTGATTCAATGCATGAAGGCAGTGGGGTGATGAGAGTTATGGGAAGAAGGAAACTCACGTATTGCCGTCACGGTTTAGCCTGCCACAGTCATTTTGGAGTTTTCTAATTCTTGGCTGACAGTGGTCTTAAGAAAACTTGTTAAATGGAATGATCAAATTCTAGTCAGGTTACGGCATTGGTAACTAATTTTCCAAATACTATATATGACGTTCTTTTTATTTGTTCGTTTATTCAGAAATGACTTAGTGGTTACATACTACACGGAGGCTATGTCCATCGTTGTTCTGCTGAAAATGCAGATGTGGAAAGACCCGCGTGGCTCCACCCTCGTTTGGCTTACCATTGGGTTGAGTGAATATACCACAAAAATAATTATATAATTATAATTATAATTTGTAGAATATTTAATTATAGTACATGCTACAAAGAGAGGTACAAGTTACCATGAAAGAGATTAACAGAGAGGTTTACTTTACATCATCTCAAAAAAGTAGTTTGGGGATTACAATGCCTGACAGTTGGTATTTGTGGAGTAATTGTTTGCTCAGCGACCGGTTGGATAAATGGATGATGAAAAGAAATAGAATTCTTCATTCTTTCTTTCATGCCAGGTTTCAGAGACAAGTTTTTATAAAACTTCTCTTTGTATTTTATGCTTAAAAAGTATATATTTTTATTTTCTTAATCTAAAAGACTGGCATAAGAGGATAAGGTATTAAATCCAGTTTTGAGAGAGAGAATGTTAAGGTTCCTGCCAAGGTGAATCTGTAGCTTCCAGATCAGCTTTGTAAATGGTATAACGGTTCCTAGTAAGCTCAACTGATCCTATAGAAATTATTTTACAGATGAGGAAAGTGGAATCACAAAAAGCAGCATGTACCCTGTGCTAAGAGTTTTATTCTACAATCCCAGGCTAAGCCCTTCTTCCCTGACACAGAACCACAGTCTGCTGTGCCCTGGGTGGGCACTATACTCGTTTTATGAATTATTTTTGAGCACCTCCTTCGGCCATGTGTCCAGGTACCACAACCATCAAGAAGTCCACAGTTGGTAAGAGAAACTACCACATACATAATTAAAATACAACATGAAAAGCATTTCCTAGGACAAAGTGCTGTAGAAAAGCAGAAAAGCTCTAGTAGCTGAGAAGGATGGTAATAAGGCTGTGTAGCTGTGGTGTCTGATACAGTAGTCATTAGCCAAATGTGGCTATTGGAAGGATCTGCCTTTTGACCCAGTGATCCCACTTTTGGGAAGATATCCAAAGGAACCCAAAATACTAATTTGAAAAAACATAAATACCCCTATGTTCATGGCAGTGTTACTTACAATCGCCGAGATATAGAAGGAGCCCAAGTGCCCAGCAGAAGACGAGTGCATAAAACAGCTATGGGACATTTCCACAATGGAATTCTACTCAGCCCTAAAAAAGAAGAAAGTTTTACCCTTTGCTACAGTATGGATGGACCTGGAGAACATTATATGAAGTGAAATAAGCCAGTCAGAGAAAGACAAATACCATATGATTTCACTCATACGTGCAATCTAACGAAAAAACTGAATTAACAAGCAAAATAGAGATGGACTCATAGATGGAGAGCAGGATGACAGCTACGGGGGCAGAGGTTAGGGGGCGGAAGGATCGAGCGAAAAGGAGAAAGGACTCATGGACATGGACAACAAACAGTGTGGTGATTGCGTGGGGATGGGGTGTAAGGAGACTAAATGGTAATGGGAAAAATACGATTAAAAGTCATTAAAAAATAAAGCAAATTTAATTAAAATCAAATAAAACTAGAAATTCAGTTCCTCAGATGCATTAGTCAAATATAAGTACTTAACAGGCACATGTGGCTTATTGGCTACGATGCTGGACAGCAGTGGCCGCAACCTTCCCACCAACACGGAAGGTGCCGTTAGACAGTGCAGGTCTTGAGCCGCTGTTAAGATGAGGTAGTAAGTCCAAGGAGGCCGAGGGTGAACTCCTGAGGTGACAGAACTATTATCTTGTTCTGGAGAGGAATTATCTTTGACAATCTGCATCAGTCAGTAGATAAAAGCCGCACGAGTTAGTTTTAACAGAAAAAATTAAGTGGAGAGAATTGTTAGCTAGATATTGGAGAAACGAAAAGGCAAAAAGGGAAAGTGTCATTCTCAGGGCCTGGGGAACACAGTGCAATAGTGGTCACGACTATTAAAATGGAGAAGCTTAGAGATGGGCTGCGTGGAGCTGAAATTAAAGCTTTTTTTTTTAAAGTAAGATTTTTGAGGAAAGGCTACCAACTGGCTGGTTCTATTGTCCTTGAACTTGGAAGGTCTTGTGGGGCTGGAACACAGGCCTCCGAGGAAGGGGTGCTGCCGGGACGGTGCTGGCACATCTGGGCTGGGAGCCGTTGATGGCTGGCTTGTGCTGATGTCTCTGACAGGGCATGATAAGGCTGGCTTGGGGAGTGTTAAAAAACCGAACCCTGGGGTCAACTGTAGATACTGGAATAAACTGCTGCTATAGAGGTGAAAAGTGTGGCTGAGGTCATGCTTCCAGAAACAGGAAGAAAACAGGTGGCGAACACAAAAGAATAAAGCCCTCTACCTTCCGTCTGCCTTCCAGTCTCCTAGCATCCCTTTGGCAAAGGCTAGTGGGGAGCCAACTGGCAAAGTCCCAGCCTCGACATCACGAAGCACAATGTGGGGCTGGGGGATGGGCATTGCATAACAGGGAGTTTGACCGGCCTTTGTCCCTGGCTCCTGGGAGGATGACTCTAAATCCTCGGAATTTCCCAAATAATAGGAGCGTCTTTGTTATTCAAGAGACCCTTGGATCACATCTGAATTTATGCTGTTGATGATTCAGATGGGGACTGGCCACCAGAAAGACCAGCCATGTTATAGGAGGGCTAGGGCTTTGAGACAGCCGGACCTGCCTTCGGGGAGTTCAGTCACATGGCCAAAGATTTGAACAATCAGATCTACATAATGAAACCCCAATAAAAACTGGACACCAAAGCGCCGTGGGGCTTTCTGGTTTGTGACCACATCAATGTGCCGGGGGGTGACGTGTCCTGATTCCATGGCAAAAGGGCACAAAATCTTTGTCTAGGACCCATGCAGGGTTCGCCCTGTGTCTCCTCGTTTGGCTTCCTGATCGGAATCTTTTATAACAGTGATTTTCAGCCGTGTGTTGCGGCACCCTAGTGTGCACAAGAATTTGTAAAACATACAATACCTGACTATGTAGTCAGGGGCACTGACCTCTTTTCCCTTAGGTTGTCAAATAATAAATGACAGCAGTCAACACAACAATAGATGTCCAGTGTGAATGAATCAAAATTGTACCTATTTTTGCCAGAGCGGCAAAAAATATATTCTTTGGTGTGCCACAGAATTTTAGTAATCAGTTTCTGTGTGCCATGGGATGAAAAACATTGAAAATCACTGCTTTATAATAAAACTGTGATCATAATCATAGTACTTTCTTGAACTCTGTGAATCACTATAGCAAATTAGTGAACGCAAGGGGATTGTGGGATCAGTTGGTCTGGGTGCCCTTGAACTTGAGACTGGTATCTGAAGTAGGGACTCCACAGGCTTAGGGACTGTGCCCTTAAACCTGCCTCTTACTCAGGTTGTTAGCACCAGAGCTGAACTGTATTGCAGTGTTGCAGGGGAAGAGTCAGGAGAAGAACTTGAAGCTCTGAGGTAATTACTTAATAAATTGGCCCAATATGTTACAATTGCTGTTTCCTATGAAGTGATAGTGTTCTGATAATTTATTACTGTGTAACACACTACCCCAAAACTTATGGTCAGGGATTTTGTGAATCAGGTTGGCTTTTCTTGGCTCCCCCCACTCCCCCCGCACCTCCTGCCAAAGGACACACACCAAATATCAGGTTGTTCTCTATATCCATGGATCTGTTTTTGTTTTGCTTTGTTCATTTTTTTTTTGTTAAGATTCCATGTATAAGTGAAATCACACAGCATCTGTCTGGCTTATTTCACTTAGCATAATAACCACTAGTTCAATCCATATTGTTGTAAATGGCAAGATTTCATTCTTTTTTATTGCTGAGTAATATTCAATTGTGTGTGAGTGTATTCACATATTCTCACAGATACAGAGAAGAAACTGATGATGACCAAAGAAGAGGGAAGTAGGGAGGTAAGTTAAAAAAGTAAAAAGGAGTAATAGGTACAGACTTCCAATTATAAAATTAATAAGCCACAGGGGTATAATGTGTAGCATGGAGAATACAGCGTTAATATTGTAATAACTTTTACAGTGACAGATGGTTACTAGACTTATTGTAGTGATCACATCACAAGATATATATATGTGTGTGTGTGTGTGTGTGTGTGTGTTAAACCACTATGTTGTACACCTGAAACTAATATAATATTATGTTCACTCTAATAAAAAATACCACCTGAGTAAATAAAAGCAGAATTTAAAAACTAGAGACACAATAACAAAAAGACACCACCAAAAATTTCCTCAGGTTCCACGGGCCAGAATTGGGTTCTGTGTTCCTACCTCAGCTGCAAGGCGCACTGAGAAAGCCAGCATTTGGCGTTCGCCGCCTCTGTTAAAAGGAGGCGGGCCTTGCCCGCGAGAAGGGAGAAGAGCAGCTTCGAGGCAGCAACCAATGATGTTCGGGACAAATACTTAGCTCAGAGGATTATGAGGATCCAATGGATTTATGTATTTAGTTTGTGTAAGTTAATTTTTAGGCCTATAAAACGCTTGTCTAGTAGTTATTATATGCCAGGGGTGTTTAATATCAACCCACTTACTTCTCATAACTCCGTGGGTGAGGCACTGTTATGACCCCCATTTAACAGACAAGGAGGCTGAGGCACTGAGAGGGGAAAATAAATGGCTCCTTAGCATAGCTTGGAAGTGGTGGAGGCGGGAGTCGAACCTGGCTCCGGGGCCTGTGCTCTCAGCCCCTGCACTGCACTGTCTCTTCAGAGTGTGTAGTAAAGCACCGTGGATTGTGGGCTGCCTAGGAAAGCCGGCCCCTCGTCCCTCCTCTGATCCTGCCATGTGAGCACGTGGGTGCTGGATGAAAGGGGCAATAGCAGTGAAGCAGAGCACCCCTCTTGAAGTGCCCCTCCCCCGTGCATTCCGGTTCCCCGTTTAGCTTTCCCCCTCCAGTGGATTCCTGTCAGTTCCAAAAGAATTTGTAAAATCCATTCCAAAATTCTCCTCTTTACGTATTTCATTTATGCTATCTATGAAAGGGATAATCTTTTTATTTACGATTTTCTTTGTAAGTCCAGACCAATAGAGAATAAATATTTTCTGGTTCTAAGGATCGATAGAAATGGGTTGATGGAGAGACACACAAGGCTTACGGGGAGTTGTCTTTAGCGTTCTTTTCCTGTGAAGAAGGAGCTTAAAGTGTGTGAGAGCTCCACAGTGACACGGTCTCCTGGTGAGGTCACTTTAACATGCAGCACCTGGAACCCACCGTCAGCTAATCTGAATGGGGCAGCACTTGTGCAGGATGGGTGTTGTGGCTTGTGGTTCGGCATCCATGCACTGACAGAGGCAATGGCAGGGCTAGTTTTGGAGGACCCCCTTTCACAGGACTTGAAGGAAGCGAGCCAAGAATTTGGTGACACAAACCAGTGAGTCAAGAAGGAACAGGAAAGGACTATCGCAGGTTTCCTAGCTTGGGACACTGAAACATAAAAACAAGGTCACATGTCCACACAATGAAGAAAGGAACCTCTGCAAAGGGAGGAAAAAACAGCCAAATATAACTCCACCTAAAGACGATCAGAAAAACATCCTCACTGGTTTGACAGCCCACCGAGAATAACACATGAGTTCATCAGGCTCCAAAAGGCGGGGGGGAGGATGGAAGTGTTAGCCAGCTAATTTAAAAATCAAGAAGTGAATTTCTCATCTTCCTGCAGAGACTGTTCCAGAGCAGATCTTTATAGAGTAGAGCTAGCCACTGAAGTGGGGGTTTCCTGTCGAGATGAAGCAGCTGCACCTTTGATGACTCCTTTGATATTAGCAAGACACTTACTAAATATAGATGAACACCAACAAGTCATAAATAAGGGAGCAGGAGTGGGAAACTCCATGCAAAAGGTGAGTGGGCAAGAACAAAGACGTCCTTTTCTGCCACAGGCACTTATCACGTGCAGCATCAGAGCATTAATCACTGAGTCATTTAAAAGTTCAAATGCCAAACAAAAATAAAAGTCCCATGTAGGAAACTGTCACATATCAGGGCACTGGAGGCAAGCTACTACCTAGTATCTGTTTCCAACGCTTTATTCCATGGAGTGGAAAGAAAGCATGACATTGGCAGGAACTCTGAGGATGTTACAATGGCCAGGTGGCAAAGAGTTCTCAAGCTGCCAGTCGGGTGTTTTACCTCCTTTCATTCTTTCTCTGCTTAAGTTTCCTTTGTTGTAAGGGAAGCTGTGTCTGTATCGTGATTTCCCCCAGGGATGTGGGGTACCAGCTACCTAGAACTCACTTGTGAGCAGGCTGGACCACACCAACCCGGACCATGTGAGGTCAGATAAATGTTGTTTTCTCAAAACAAGCCAAACATGTGCTGATTGATTTCTGCTCTTCCTTTCTGCCCAGATTAAATCTATTTACACTCCCAAGAGTCTGTACTTATTAAGGGCCATGTGTACATGGCATTGGGCTTGGCGCTGCCTACAGCACATCAAATCAAATAATCATGCCTCTGACCTCCTTCTAGTAAGGCCTGGTCTAAGAAGGCTTTTCCAGGAGCAGATGGAAAGCTGTTGAAGCTACTTCTGCAAGTTTAGGTAATTCCTGCTCGACACTGAAAGCATTTTATCCCGATAGCCCAAAGAAAACTGACGCCCAAACCCCACAAAACTCCTTATAATTCCTAAATGCAACCCACGAAATAGCCCTTAAAGGATCTGTAGAAATGAATAACTCTTTCTTAGAAACTCTATATAAAAAACATATCTTCGCATCATTTGGTAAATCCTCAATCTAATGTTATACATCAGTGACCAAGTTACTAAAATAAAACAGTTAAGATAGGGTTGGGTTAGCTGGTGATGGGGGATCTCCCCCCAATAGATTTATTTACTTATTTGCTCTACAGCAGTTTTGCAGGACCTGGTGATTGTTCACCAAATGTCACTGAATGTTCATTCAACTCAATTTCTTCATGTGCATCATAGCACTTGTGCAAGGCCACCTGGAAACATGGTTTATTCTTTGTTAACTGGGGGTTTTGATAAAGGACCTCTTTTATCCTCTCAGCACAGTGGATGGCAAACCATCCTATGACTCATTGTTTTTTCTCAGTCAAATGTGCCTTTTTCTTGCCTTCATTGCCACGAACAAGCACCCGATAGCGGGTCTGGTGCTGGTGTCTGTGAAATGAACTTCAGTGTTAAGTGAACACCATGCAAGGTGCTGAGGAACTATGGAGCCTCTTCTGTGCAAACCTGATAATTATCCATCCGATATAGGGGGGCAGAGATGGCCCAGTTGGATGTAAGATAAATGCTAACTGGTGACTGTTAATTCTCTAGGTCTTTAAGTAAAGGATGGGGTGCCCTGGCCGGTGTTGCTCTGTCGGTTGGAGTGTCATCCCATACGCTTTAAGGTTTTGGGTTCGATTCCCAGTCAGGGCACATATGTAGGCTGCAGGTTTAATCTCTGGTCCTGGCATGTATGGGAGGCAGCCAATCAATGTTTCTCCCTCTCCCTCTCTCTCTCTGTCTCTCTCTCTCTCTCTCTCACACACGCCCACCCCCACACACACACACACTTAAAAACAATAAAAAAACATGTTCTCGAGTGAGGATAGAAACAGTTAATGATGGGGCAAGTTGCATTTTTTTCTGCCTTCGGGAAGGAAATGCCCTGGTCCTCAGAGCTGGGGAGTGGTGGGTGCAAGCTTGCCCTCATTCTCATTGCTGACAGTACACGGAGGCCCTGTGGTGGTGTTGAGCTTTATTTGCAGGTGCTGCGGCTGTGACTGGCATAGCAGTGTCACCGCCTGCACCTGTCTGGGTTGAACATTTTGAGCCATGCTTGAAGTTTCCTGAATACAGGGTCTTGCAGAGGGTCCCTAAGAGTTGAAGTTTAATGCATTTCTCTTTGTGTGTGCGTGTGTGTGTTGAAGTGAACACACAGCAAGTTGAAGCGAACATTTACCAGTGTTTTTGCTTGGGCTGTCCCTTCCTCGCTCACTCCCCGCCTTCCTGCCCAGCAGTGGCTCTCAGGCATGGGTTTTATCAGGCAGCCGTTTCCAGCCTCTGGGAAGTGTGGCATTTGATCTCTGTATTCTGGGGCCTTGGCTTCCCTCCCCACCTCTCCAGCTGGTAGGAATCCCCACTGAAACTTGATGGTACATAGCCATATCGCATTCTATTGTATTACTATGTAATAATTCATTGCTGCTAAGAATATTCTTATGTCACCTGGTAAACTTGTGCGTGAGTTTCTCTTGGCTCTGCACCTGGGAGTGAGGCTTTGGATAATGGGGCATGTACATGCCCAGTTTTACTGGGTGATGCTAAACAGTATTCCAAAGTGGGAGTAAAAAGTGGTGGCTTGCTCCCACCAGCAGTGTATGTGGGTACCCACTATTCCCGTATCTTTATTTCACATCTCACTTATATTGTCTGACATTTAAATTTTTGCCTACCAGGTGGGAGTGAGTAGTTTCTCCCTGGAGTTTCATTATGCATTTTTCTGATTATTAATGAACATTTCTCCATATGTAATGAGCATTTATCTTGCCTCAACTATGAAATACCTCTTCATCTCTTTTGCCAATTAATTGTTTGTTCCTTCTTGGGTTGTTTGTTCTTCATTTTCGGGATATTAATCCTTCGTTAATTTTTAGGTATCTTCTCCCAGTTTGTACCTTGTCTTTTTACTGTCTTTTTTTTGGCGTTTTATGATGCATGAACGTTAATGTGGTTGCATTAATCACTATTGTTTCTTTATAGTTTGTTCCTTGTGTGACTTGTTTACTAATCATTCCTTATCCTGAGGTCACATAAAAAAAATTGTAAAAAAAAAATTCCTTCCATTGGCATTGGTCTATCTGGAATTGATTTTAGTGAATGGTGTGAGGAGTAGATTGATTTTCTTCTTCTTCTTCTTCTTCTCCCCCCTCCTCCTCCTTTTATATTGCTAACCCGTCACCCCGGCACTGTTATTGAAGAGTTCGTGCTTTTTCAGTTATTTGTAATATCATTTCTTCCACGTATATGTAGGTTTCTCTGTTCTGTTCCATAGACTCTTTGTCTGTCTCTGCATCAATTCCATTGCGTTCTTTTCTATGACTTTACAACTGTTCTTGCCTGGTCGGGCCCACTATAATTTTCAAGTCTGGCTGGAATCTGAATGGTTCAGGTCTAGGCTGATGGATAAATAGAAGACTTCCTTTAAATTCAAAAGAATCTCAGGCATGTCTGTTCTAAAGCGTGCCAGCATTGAGTATTATGAGAAAATGAAACGGTTCAAAACAGTCTTTTCTTCAATAGCCATATTTGAACCAAATGTACATTCTTTCGCAAATGTTTAACAGGAAGCTAGGATATACTTTGCTGAAGACTAGTGACGATTGACTATTTTTTTCTTTACAGAGGTGTGAAGATATTGTACATTTGGGTTCTCTTCTTACAGGAACCAGAAATCAGCCGTTGAAATGTAACGCATTGAAGACGTGCATGCTCACCCTTCCACAGCCTTCTGTGCACAAGGACATTCACCCCGCTCTTCCCTCTCATTCATGCAAGTCCCGAATGCCCCACCTGAGTGAGAAGGTCCTGCCTTTACACACTGCTCTAGTTCACCCAACTTAATCCCATTTTTATAGAAAAAAAAAGACATATATATACATATACATATATACACACACACACACACACACACACACACTTACCAGATTAGATAATGAAGTCCTCCTGAAGATGCCTTCTTTAGAGTTATCTAAAGTTTATCAGCAAAATAACTTTGACTAAGTTAAATGGCGATGTGTCACACACCCGAAACGTGTGAAGCAATTTGAAAAAATAGTTTAAATATGCCATGGATTTGTAAATTAATGCAGGGCTCACTGTGCTTGAATTTCCATTTCTAAACTGCTTCATTTGCATGCAAAGAGTGGGCAATTTTTGTGTGTGTGAAAATTTAGCCTTAAGAAATGAAAATCAAAAACTCAGCAACTTGAAAAGAGCTGTTAGGCATAGAAATTGTTTAATCGGTTTCCAGCAGGGCCAATGGTGTTGGCATTTTGAAATACCAGATTGGATTGGCATCCTAGAAAAAAAATCCTCAGCTCAGAAAAAGTCGCCTAAAAAAGCCACTATCTACAAAGTGGTGAAGGAAGATAGCCGAGATATGACAAATGCCAATGAAACGAATTCTGCGATCGAGAGAGAGCTTGAAGTGTGAAATGAACAAATGTTAAATGTGATAAAATTTCTGTCAGTGCCACCCCAATCATCTATTCTGACAAATACAATGCTCGATCAAAAAATCAGGTGCTTTTGTCTAAGGGATTTTTTCCCTGTGGATGTTTTCAGAGGACTCAACACTGTAGGTGCATCTTCGAGTCAATGTTCTTACTTTAAAGTGTATTAAAAAGGGGTCTAGCGATCCCCTCTGTAACAAGGTTGAGATCCCCAGCTTAGATTTTCATTCCAAGGTTTTTAAAATCCAAGTTTAAAATAAGATTTCATTTAAACACAGCTCTATATTTTGTGATGTTTTTGAGGCTCAGACCTTGAAAACTAGACCAAACTACTATGTTTTGTTAGAAACCGTATATCCTTACCTGTTGTATCACATGAAAGGTGCAAAGTTAGATCTCTCCACTATAATGATAATGATGATGATGATGAAGAGTATAATAAATAATAGAAATAAAGAGCCCAATAATAGTAGCAAACACTATTCATTACACACGTTTTCTGGGTACCTGCTTTGTGTGGAGTACTAACTGAGGTGCTACGGGGACAAAAATGAATGGGAAACACACACTGTGCCCTCAAGAAATTTAGCCTTTTCAGCGACTCTCTCTCTAGCAAGTTTTATAAAGCAAGTGGTTTCACCTAATTATCTAGTTTCCCCCAAAAGGGCCTGCCGAATACAAAAGGTCCAGGTAACAAGGGAGGTGATTCTACCCTTTGCTGTTGCCTCTGTACTTCAAGTCCAAGGAAGGGTAAAGACCTCAAGGAATGTGGGGCTGCGTCCTACAGCAGCTGAGCCAGATGATCCGCTCACACTGATTCTTCTCCCAGCAGGAGAGCAGGGAAAATGGGGTCCCAAGAGTCCTGGTTTTCCTTTCCAGGGCTGGCGATGGGACTCGTGGGTAAGAGTGAGAGGGTTCCATCCCGTGTGCCTGCCGGGATTGTTTCTGTTTGTGTTGTTGCTGAGAAAGACCAAACTTCGTGACTCAACTTCTGCAGACACAAGTCCTAAGTTCTTGACATGGTGCTCGTCGTGTCAGTGTTTGTTGATTGGCAATGCAGGGATGACAGGGATGGAACCAGAGCATCTCAGAAAATATTTGTGTCATCAAGTACTGTGTCGTATGTTTCAAAATAAGACAATCAAACAGCAAATGTTAATTTATGCCTACTAAGAATATATTCAAAACTAACTCTAGGATGTGCTTATAGAGAAGTGAAAGAAAAGGATTGTAGAACTGGGGAGGGAAACTTTGCAAGAATGGAGAGATTCTTGGGCATTGCTCTTTGTTCTCTGTGGGCGGCCTGTGGACTGAGGTGCATGCGGTGTGGGTGGATCAGGCTGAGCTAGAAGGGCTCATCTCCGGGCTCATACCTGTGTGAATCCTTATTAACGTGCTATTGAGTATGAATGATCTTGTAATTTACAAACCCATGGGGGATATAAAAGAATTTTTTTTAAATATGTCTACCCACATGTGGTGAATGTGTCCCTGTATCTAAATATTATCCTCAAAGAATCAAGATTTATTTTTCTCGTGGCTTAGTTAAAAGTCCATTCTTTAGATGATAGTTGATCAGCACATGGCAAACGCTTCAAGGTTTATGTTACATGACACGGAACATAAAACCCATTGTACAATCTTGGTATGACCCCAACTAGTACTCGTTTTATGAAGACGGTGAAACTGGGCATGGGGTTAAGGATTGGCAACTCTCCTTAAATCATACACCTCTGAACAGCTCATATCAGTTGGGGAGGTTTCTAGCTTTCAGGAACAGGAAATACGAATAATGGCAGCCTACACAATAGACATGGAATTTTTAAAAACAAGAAATATGGAGGTAGACACTTTTAGGTTGGTGCAGTGGCTCACCAATGTCTTAAACATCCAGGAGTCAGAATTTTTTTGGCAAACCTCATGCCTACAACATGGCTGCCTCAGCTCCAGGCATAACAGGCTCCTGCTAGCATCCTACATGAAAAATGAAGGCCAGAGGCTAAAGATCTTGTCTCCTGAAGCTCGGCCTTTTTAGACAGGAAGGAGAGCCTTGATAATTCTCCCTTTTACTTCTCACTGTCCAGAATGGTATCACATAATGGGACTACCATGACTTGTTGATAGTCATTGCTTAATTCCTGGTGCTGCGGTAGGCCACCCTCTCTGAGATCCAGGACACCTGCTTGCTACCTGAGCTCATTGTCAGAGTTCCGTGGTCAGGGAAGGAGGTCACGGGCCATGTCTGTGCAACCTGCGGGACGTGTTTGTGTCCTATATCTGAGAGCTGAGAGAGGGGGTATAGGAGACGGACTCAAAGTGTTGGACCATGGGCTATGGAGACAGGGACTCAAGACTGAATTCTGCATCTGCTGCTAACCAGCATTATGACCTTGGACAAGTTTCTTAATTTTCTGCTTTACAGGTGAATTATATGTAATCATACCCACCTTACTGGGTTGTTATGAGAATTTAATGAGAAAATGTAGACAAAGCACTTAGCACAGAGCTGGGCATGTGTGTTGAAGGATTCAGAAGCAGGGATCTCCATTTCCGGGCCCGTAGTTGCAGAATGGAGCGTCCACTGCTACTACATGCTAATGAGGCTTTGGGCGCACTTTGGGAAGGTTCACTGTTCGGAGAGGCAGGAGGCCGGGCTTGTGGCTCTTTTTGGGACTAAGTTCCCTTTTCTGGGCCTCAGTTTTCTCAAGTCTAAGATGGGGATCAGGGAAGAGGGGTCTCCAAGTTTTATTCAGCTCTGACATTCTGTCTTAATTCTGTGCATTCACTGATGCCACTGTTTGCGGCTCCCCACATGATGGTGGAATGTAATTGAGGGGCTCGTACCCTCCCGTGCTCCACGTGCTTTTAAAAAAAAGTAACCACTGGAATTCGTTAGGTGCCTCATTACTGAAATGGCTAGTGACTTTATCCAAAAGGGTCTCCCTGGGTCTGAAATCCCAGATTCTATCCCACTGTCTGTCAAGACTTGATTTTACATTTGGACTTGATTTTACATCAATAGGATATTTGTAAATGCTTGTAGTTAACTTTGTACTCATTTAGTTTTGATAAAAACAAGACAAATGCATAATTAGCATTGTAACAATAAATAAATTAGACCTTGAGATTACTATAACAATATACACTGTTAGAAGAAGAGTTGAAGAACACAATCTAAAAATAAAGGCAAAACCATAAACACACTCTCTTTTCTCTTTGGAAATCAGAAACACACGAATAGTTTTATGACAAAAGAGGGATAATGAAAGGAACTGAAAACTTTTCTTCCCACCTAATAGTGACATGGTAGTTAATGTGGAGTTGGATGAGGGAGAGCTGTACCCAAAACAATAAAGTTGCCCTGGACGTCTTAATTATTAGTTCCACTAAAAAAAGACATTAACAGCAAGTATAAATGTAAAAGTGATGTTAGGAGATTTTAAAAAACTGCACCCTATGAAAACTAAGTAGTCATTTGCAAAATACTGTTTCAACCAACAGAATTATTTCCTTGAGGAAACCGTCGGATGCTCCACACACTATGTCCTGGAAGAGCCCGGAAAGCATTCTTTCCTCCTGTGAGACACAGAGCTGTTCAAACGCTTCATGAAGCCTGTCATGCCCTAAAAAATTCTGAGTGTCATTGTGGAATAATCAGCCTCAGATTTAATGTTACACATTTTCCGAGGACTGCTGCAATTAGGGTAAATTTGGGGCTAGCAACAACAAAAAGTCTCTGCTGAGACAAGGTGTACCTGTGCCATGGGGTTTGGCGTTTCCCGTGGCTCACACCAGCCCTTGGCCTTGGCTCAGACCTTTGGAAGTCTGGGTACTTCACACGTTTAGGTTTATATGCAACGTAAGGCGGAGGGGCAGGTATCAGCCTGTGCTCTGAGTATCTCTAAATTGCTTCATGGTCGATGTATCCTGAGGCCTGTATATTTAAGAAACACACAAACAAATACACAAACAGAAATAAGTACGACAATTCTGTGGAGTGAATTGACCCATAGCCAGAAAAGCCCTCTTTTATGTTAAATAATTGATAGGAGAAAATGGATCCAGAACAGAGATACTGACAGCATTTTCAAATTTGGAAATTCGTGTATGTGTGTGTGTGTGTTTGCATGTACCTGCACACACTGAATTTTATCTTCCCTGATTTTGGGGGTGAACCTGATAATGACATTTATCCTATAATGAACTTGATGACTTGCTTCTTTCCTATGCAGGCTTCTCCCCACCCCCACCCACTGGGCCCTGGCCCCACTTGCGGAGGAGTTTTAGAAAATGATTATGCTCAGTGAAGATCCACGGAACAACACTGGGGTATATTATAGGAGTCCCCCTAGCCTGCAGTGAAGTGGAGTTAGGTAACAAAAGTAGAAGCAAATTAGTCATAAAAAATGTGTTCCATGGAAAAAAAAAAAAAAATCTAGGGACCTGGATTAGAAGTCTCTAGATTAGAGGTCCCAAGAGGACGGAGAAGACAGATAGGCATGTTCGGCCAGAGCGCATTAAACAGAAACAGGCCTGAGGGCTGAAGAGGCAGGGGCTGTAGTGCACCCAGCTTTGTAGCCGGCTGGGAGCACTGGGAACGTGAGCACAGAAATTTGGAGCTGGAAGGGGGCTGACAGGTTACTAACTCCAGCCCTTCGTGCTGCAGACAAGGAAGCCAAGGTCCAGTGCTTTGCCCAGGGTCCTCGCTAAGTCATAGCAGTCAGGGCTGGGGCTGGGGC
The DNA here is from genome assembly GCA_004026545.1 of Mormoops blainvillei. Taxonomy (NCBI): domain Eukaryota; kingdom Metazoa; phylum Chordata; class Mammalia; order Chiroptera; family Mormoopidae; genus Mormoops; species Mormoops blainvillei. The sequence goes on from PVJD01004393.1 coordinate 132,726, forward strand.
TCCCTTCGCTCAGCCCGGGGAAGCCCCAGCTCTGGCAGTGACCTGCTTCTTATAGATTTGGTCTCTCCTGCCTGCTGAAATTTTACTAGAAAATAATAAAGAGAGTATAGGAAACTGGATTTTACAAATACTTGGAAAAGTGACCAGGGAATAACAGCAAACAAAGGTTATAGTATAAAAAAAGAGTTTTGCAATGTTAGCTATGCACTAGAACGACCTCGGAAGATTAAAAATAGATATAATGACTATGTCAATATTTTGTACACCAGAAACTAGTCTAATATTGTATATCGACTATACTTTAATAAAAATGAATAAAACATACAAGCCTCCACGTCATACTATTTTAACTGGCGTCAGTGTGGGTGAGGCCCTGACTGATCACTGAGAAAGCCCCCAGATGATTATAGCGTGCAGTCAGAATTGGCATAAAAGATCTGAATTTGAATCCTGTTATTATTAGCTGTGTGACCTGAGCCAAGGGACTTAACCTCTCTGAGATGTGGTTTGCTCAGGTGTGAAATGAAGCCGGTAATGCCTCCCTTCTAAGGTTGCTGTGAGGTTAGGTAAGCATATGTCCCACCTGCCCAGAGCAGGTATTTATCCTTAAAGGCTTGTCTCCTTTATGGGAATCCGAATCTCAGTGGTTCTTATTAGGGGCTGTTTTTATTTTGTAAGCTATTATTTAGTGAGTTTCCTTTCCCAGCATCTTCCTAACTCCCTGAGAACATTCTGAACAATTCTCACTGAAAAGCCAGGCATGGTTCTCAGTTTTCAAAATAAAGTGGTGGGGAAGAGTAGGTAGTCATCATGAAAGTGATACTTAATTCACTGACCAAGCTGCCTCCCTGGGACTCGAGTGGCACTGCCTGCAGGGGGTGAGCCTCCTGGCTCTTGTCAGAAGGGAGGACAGGGCTTTCTGGAAAGACACTGCACAGCAGTGGATGTACAAACGCAACCTTAAATGGCATTGAGTCACATACCACTCAACAGAAGCGGTCTCAGAACTGTCTTCCTGAGAATTTAACATTGTTTCTCTTTAATTCTGTTTATGTTTATAGTTGTCTTTTATTTATGGCAACTGGTACAGGTCTTCCAGTTTTAGTAGTCAACTTATAGTACGGAAAAACCCTCCTGAGTTAAAACTCTGAAGTGAACCACGGGGGAGTGTGTGGCAGCCAGAGGAAGTGAGGAAGGTAGTAGAGTCCGGGGGTGCCATCTTGGCACACCTGGACAACCTGGTGCTAGAACAGTAACTCACTCTTTCTGGGCCTTTGTGTCTTCAGCGGTAAAATAAAGGTGTTAGACTTGACAATGCCTAAGAGTGCTTCAAGTTTTAGCAAATCTGATATTCGGACTTAACACAATTTTTTTTTAAGGACAGCGTCACTCATCAAAGATATGAAAAACACTCCACAAAACAAAGAAAATGGGATGGAAGTTACATTTCTATTTCTTATCCCTGCAGAGGAACTTGCTGGTTGCTTCTTCTTAACAGAAAGTCTTTCTTAACCGAGAGCCACGCTCTTCTCTTGCTGATAGCCCTTACTCACTAATTTTAAGGAGTGTTGTGATCTGGGCTATTACCTACATTCAGGTGTACCGCCCAAGCCAGGTGCGTTCTTTTGTGAATTTCCCAGGCAATTAGATCTGTGGATTATTGCTGGGTTAGCTCTTCCCCTCCTTTTTTTGCACTCTTGGGAAATCTGAAATACAAGACAGATTCTTGCACTACAGTGTAGCAGTAAAACGTTAATTGGTATAAATACAGCATTACTTTGGTGGTTTGGGTACAAAGGTGTCATCAGTGCTTTGCTAGTTGCCACCAGCTTCCTGACCACGTGAGTCTTGGTCCATAGCACATAGAGGCTGGTGGTGTAGGGGCCGGTGTTCTGGGGCCCAAAGGACCCAGACCCTCTGGGTTTTCGGTATTGTTCCCTGAGGTTGGTGCCGCTGGGAAGGGCCAGGGCTAGAGTGAGGTTGGCAAGGTGCCCAGGGTGAGAGATTCGAGGAGCCATTTCCAGGCTCCTGCTAGTGCTTCCCCCAAGTATGGACCTCTGACCACTGTCCATTCAGGAGCTGCCGAGATTTGTCTTTGCGCTGCTCTGGGTGGTGAAGAACTAATTGACCACAACCAGTTACCATCCTCCTCTCCTCCCCATCCTAGGCTCTCACCCCTTGGTTATGTAGCAATTTTCAGCTTCAGTAAGGCCTTTGACCCCCACCAATTCAAACTCTCCTTTCCTAGTGGCAACCCCTGCACCACCCCTGGTTTGTGTGGTTTTCTGTTTCCTGTTCCCTGGGATGAGAAAGAACGAATTCTAGAAATGTGGGTTATAAAGACAAATTCAACCAGTGTCTTTTCAATGCTTCCTGTGTCCCAGGCATTTCAAAACACTTTCTGGTGCATGATTTTACCTAATCCTTTCTATATTATTATACCCACCTCTGTGAAAGGGAAATTGAGGCTTAGAGAATGGCCGGATTTCCGCTCAGGTAATAATGAGCTTCTGAAACTAGCAATCTAACAAGACCCCATCCTGCAAAAAGTTTTTGGGAGTCTTCCAATAGAGGAGAAATACTGGGGGAGTTGCCCAGGAGGTCAAAGTATTTGGTGTGGATGTGAGCTTCACTTGATTAGGGTTGAAGAAATACTGCATACAAGACACTATAATTCAGGGGTGTCCAACTTATGGATTGCGGGCTGCTTGCGTCCCAGGATGGCTATGAATGTGGCCCAACACAAAACCATAAATTTACTTAAAATGTTGTGAGATTTTTTTTGTGTGTGTGATTACATGTCACAGTGTATTTAATGTGTGACCCAAGAAACTCTTCTTCTCCCGGTGTGGCCCAGAGATGCCAAAACGTTGGACACCCCTGCTAGGAATTCTTTTGGTTGCAAGGGATTTGGAGGAATCAGGAGGAACCCAGAGGTGGATGCTCTGCTAAGAGTTGACTTTGAGGCAAGGGACCCTTGGGCCACACAGCTCTGGGCAGCCCCATAAAGGACACAGAGTCCTTGGGTCTGGAGTTATAGGCAGATGCATGAATCTCAGTCAATGGCATGGCCTGGCAATGATGGACACTCTGGGCTTTAGAATGAATTGTTCGGAAATGTACAGAAATGTTGTGTTAGGGAAATGGAGAGTTGGTCTGCAGTTCACTCACTCACTCGCTCGCTTGCTCGCTCACTCACAGACTTAGTGAGTACCTTCTAAGTGCCACATTATTCTTAGCACAGAGGATAGAGAGGTAAACCACCAGGGGAGAGCCTGGCTGTCTGGAAGCTGTAGGCTGAGCAAAGAAGGAGGAGCAAATAAGGGGACCAGGAATGAATGGCCAGGGAGGTGGCTGGAAAACCAGGAGGGAGTGGTGTTAGGTGAACCCAGAGAATAGTGTTTTCAGGATAAGGAATAACAGGCTAAATCCCTATTGGAGGGGACAGGAACCGAAGGAGAAGGAGCTGTCAAAAATCTCTATATACTCCCCCATCTTATACCCTGAGAGCTTACAACTTTTCCTTTTGGGCCTTTCTCAAGAGGCTTTACTCTAACATCATTCACATCACAATAGAGCAAGTGGTCAAAACAGATCTGAGTACCAGACACGGACATGCAGAACCAAGAACGGAGCAGTGATTTCCAGAGACAAAGTTCAGGTCTGCCAGGATCAACCATGGGCCCTGCCAGGTCCTTTGGGAAAGGAAATGCCAGAGAGCAGCCTGCCACCAAAAAGAAAAGCCGAACTGGCAACGACATCTCCAAAGACAAGGAATTCAGAAAATGTTCCTTGGAAACCAATTTCCCTATGTACAGTCATGACGATACCAAGATCCCAGCCCATTAGCTCCTGAGAATAACTACAAGTTCCACTTGTATAATCCTTGCAGGTTTACAAAGTGCTTCCATGGGTGTTATGTTATGGATTTTATCTGGGCTTAGAGTGTGTGGACAGCTCAGACAGGGAGCCCTCAAGTCCTCCCACATCAGCTTGCTTAGGTATCCCTGCCTCCTTTCCAAGCTGGAGCCATGAAGACCGTGGCCACCCGCTTGCTGATTGCCTTTAAATGATTTGCCCCCGAGCAATCTCAAAAATGAGAAATCACGACTCTGAATCATGAGTGTAGGGGGGATGTTCTAATTTTTTCTATTTAGAGTTTTCCAAGTTTTCTGTTATAAGCGTCGCTACATTTGTAATTAGAAAAAATAAGTTATTTTAAAAATCAGGGGACGCAAGCTTCTGAAATGCACCACAGCCAACAAGACTTGCTTGCCAGGGCAAGCCTGACCAGTGGGGCTGGCCGGCTGCTTTGGTTGCGGCGTCTGGATCGGCAGAGCTGTCGGATTCTTGAACAGGGGCTGTAGAGGTCATCTCGTCAACCCATTCTGTGCACCCGTCGGTGTGTAGAGGACGCACCAGCCACAAGCAGCGTTCCACTTCTTTAAAATAGATACTTGGAACGCTTTACTGCCAGCAAAGTGAAGCCAAACACACCAGTCCTTTTAGATGAAGTGAGATGGATTCCGAATGTGCTATTTTCTCGTTCAAATAGTTTATTTTTTAATTAAATAATATGAGCTCCTTAAAGGAAATGTGGCAAAATTAAAAAAGAAATTCTCTCATTGAAGAGGATCTCAAAATTTCTTTCCCCCAATCTTTTAAAATGAGAGTAGTTGAGTATTTTGTTTTGTTTTGCATAATGGTATTTATATTTATTTGAATCTCTGAATTTTATTTTCCAGAGTGATTTTCTAAATATGAGTAGTTAAGAGTAACAATTCATTGTAAAGTGGTTTCTTTTTTTGTTTGTTTTGTTTTTTAAGCTTTATTCAGGATGAAAGAAAGCCTGCCTCCCAAACTTCCAGTAGTTCCTGCAGGTCAATCAATTGGTTCAGATGTGGTTCTCTGATGTGATATCCCACAAGATGGTCCATCAATCCTTTTAACAATATGACATCCCCTGTGTTGCATTCCCAATTTTAATTTTAAAAGAGGGGTAAATAGCTGATATATCAGCAGGACACTTGTCTCTCCAAGTCTGTGTTTCTACTGCATTACTCAGAAAGGTGCCTTGACAGGGTATAATACTCTTGGTTTACAACTTTGTCCTTAAAATGTTAGTCATCACTTCATTTTTTTTTAGCATTTAGTATTAAAAAGTACGAGGCTGATCATACTTTTATTTCTTTGTGTATATACTGATTTTCTTTTCTGCCTAAAAATGTGTAATAT